>JABUQX010104667.1:5000-15000 GCA_015478945.1 Trachelipus rathkii | reverse complement strand
AAACATAGAAAAACCCACCCGCAATTCCCAACTTTAAAACACAAATCTCTCGAGTGAGCGCAGACGTGGGCTTTAAAGAGAAGATTAAATACAGTCAGTTGAAAAAACAGAAGGAGGCAAGGAGTTCCAAGACAGAGTAGCTGCGAAAGAAGAGGCCAGCCACGACAACAAGTCTGTTTTCATCTCACGCAACACTCATGCGAGAGCAAGGCACCCCTTGTTATACGAGGGCGACGCAAGTATGGTGGAATGGAGAGCAAATAATATTCTCACAAGCAATTGTGCCACCGTAAAAGTACCGTATTAGAAAGACGGAGAGAGGCGCGCCAACGTCCGTCGCAGAATAGAGGGTTTCAAGAGTTTGAAAACGGAGACAGGTTTATCAGTCATCTTTTAGCTTTAGAACTCAACCGCTTCAATAGTAAAGGGTGGAGCGGAGCCCCCCCAGATGTAGAACAGTACTCCATACAAAGGCGAATAAGGCCCTTATATAAATGGAGTAACTGTTCAGAGAAAAAAATTCCCCCCGCAAACGCTTGAAACAGAGATTCCAGGCCCTTTGAGGCCAGTCGTTAAGCACCATTTGTAATATGGAGGTTTCCAAGACAGTTTGTTGTTTATGTTGAAACAAGAATGTTTATGTTATTCACAGTTGAGACGTTAGAGCCGTCGAAAAAAATAGGAAAGTTGGAGGTGTTTTGAGAGGGAGAGATATGAAAGAAGTTGAGGTTTAAAGAGGTTTAAACTTTACAAGGTTTGGCGGTGACCCCCAACGGGAAATGCCGCGATCCAGATCGGCAAAGAATTTAGAATCGAGGAAAAGCAGAAGACGAGACAAGCTGCTAGATGCAAAAGAGGGAGCAGATTTGAAAAAAGTAGAAGAATGGAGAGTTAGTCATCGGCATAAGTGTGAACAGAGTTAGAAGTACAGGTGAGGAGATCGTTTGTATGGAAAAGTAGAGGAATAAAGTGGAGATAAAACAGAACCGTTGAGGACACCCAATTAACAGGAAAGGAGAAAGAGGACGCTCCATCAAGCGGGGTGCTGATATGGTGAGCGATCGGAGAGGGAAAACTAGACTATGAGTATAGGCAAAGAGAGGAGAAACCAAGGAAGGAGCTGTCGAGAGTAGGCGCGATTTGCGCATACTCGGTCAAAAGGCTTTGGATATGTCAAGCGCCACACGCAGACTCCCCATGAGTCCTCTAAGGGCAGAAGACGGATAAAGTCAGTTAGATAGGGAAAGTATGTCGCCAGTTGACCTCGAACGTCGAAAAAGCCAGATACTACCTAGATGAAAAGAAGGGAATGAGACGTCCAGATGATTCCAGGAAATGAGAGTGTTAGAAGAGTTTCAAGACTTTAGAGTAGAATACAAGGTGAGAGCTATAGGGCCGATAGTTAGCAAGGATCAGAACGGCTACCTTTTATCGGAATCGGTTGAACAAAAGCGCGCTTCGCAGCACTGAGAAAAGTTTAGTTGTTAAAGGAACAAATATGATATATAGTATATATATATAATAAGTATATTATATATATATTTATAGTATATATATAGTATATATATAGTATAGTATATTATATATATATAATATATATATATTATATATATATTATTAATATGATATAGTATATATTATAATACAACTTATTCTTCGTAGAAAATGCAATTATCTTCCAAAAATTTCTTTCGAAAATAATTATTTAATTGAATTAATTAAATGTATTCCGGTTTGTGTTTATAATTAAAATTATGTAATTATTGAAATTATATTTAATTTTCATCCTAAGTTTTAAAGACTTTTCAGTGTTTTGACTTTACGATATTCTGAACGTTTAGCTAACCCCGGCCCGCGGCCCGGCCCCGGCCCCGACCCCGGCTAAATTATAGAGACCCCGGCCCCGGCCCCGGCAAAATCCCGCCCGGTCGGTCCCTAGACCCTACTCGTTAAGTAATGAAGCCCTTAAATTCATGGGAAAGAGGTTCGAGGCAACAAACTAACTAACTCTCAGGCACTTGTGTATCAGTTTAGAACAAGAATTAGTGATAGTGAGGGACTTTTAACGAAGAAGCAATTAGGCGAAAGAAAACTAATGTTACATAAATTAATAAGAAAATGAATTGAAATCTCAATAGAGTAAAAATGTAATTCAGTGATTGGACCGTCAATTACCAAAGTCATTTAACTCAAAACCTGAGGGTGAAAAGAAGAAGTGATGCCATATGGGAGGGAACCTCCACATCAAAAGTTTTCAAAGCAGTTGTAAGAGATTCCATGATTGATATTTATAGTGTGTAAAAGTGTCACTCTTGATTAAGGAGAAAATGCTTCCATGGAAATCTGCGTACACTTCTTAATGAGATGAGAGGTAAGTAAAAGCACACTCTTTACTGGCTGAAGGCTGAAATAGGAAAATAACACGAGTACAACAGTTCAGAAGGTTTTCTGGTTTACTTTATCATTCTCTGAGCCTACTACGGCCTTTCATCGCCTATAACATCTCCTAAGTTCTACTTTAAAATACACACACATACACCCACACCATAATATAATATAGTATATATGATATATATATATATATAATTATATATATATATATATAATTATAATATATATATATATATATTATAATATATATATAATATATATATATATATATATATGATATATATATATATATTTTTTTTTATTTAATTAATTTATGTAATATATTGCCCCTGGGCTCCCTTTATTTGGGGGTCCAAGTCGATTGTCTTAGAAACCTGAGCAACGCTCCACCGGGCGGAGTCCACAGGTCTCTTTAGGGAGGTGAACTGATATTGGTGTTCTGTA
The DNA here is from genome assembly GCA_015478945.1 of Trachelipus rathkii. NCBI lineage: Eukaryota > Metazoa > Arthropoda > Malacostraca > Isopoda > Trachelipodidae > Trachelipus > Trachelipus rathkii. The sequence continues at coordinate 12,165 of JABUQX010104667.1, read as the reverse complement.
GGAGTTGTGGAATTGGAAGCAGCCTCAATAGGAGGTGGTTCAACAGCTTCAGTCTGTTTTAGGTACCTTTCGGCAGAGGGGTGGAGTGTTCTGAAGTCGAAACCTATGTTGTATTCTTGAAGATCCGGATGATGTCTGGATCTTCAATCTAGAAAGTAAAATTTGCATCTTTCGTGGGAATGTGATTGCATAGGGGATATTTCGGAGGTGTTAGTTTATGATGCCTTCTTGTTGGGCGGTTGGTGAGTATTCGTTGTGTTGAAATGTGTGTGAAATGTTTTGATAGAGGAATGTTACTTGGGGGAGGGTTATGGTTCTAAAGAGTCGCCCATATGTTAAGGTATTGGCAAAAGAAGGAGAGGGATCTTTAGACGCATTACTGTGGGGTTCTCTGTAAGTTAGTATGACCATGCGGATGAGGGTGTCGAGAGTTCCTGGCTCAGAATTAGTCTTCCTATTCATATCAAGATGGTCAAAGAATGACAGAATTTGTTTCTTCATTGCAAGTGCTGGATAGGGCGTGTTTTTAGGCAACCTGTTTATCGTACGCAGGCGGTCTGTTTTTGTATTCTTTGTAATTTATTTCTATTAGTGGGGGAGCTTTAGAGATACAGACTGTTGATCCATAGTTGGTATTGTAGTTTTTGAAAATTGTTTGAATGTTTGTTGTTGACAGTGTGGTTGTTTCATTACTGAAATTGTGTTAGGATAAGGTTCGGAGGATATTTAATTTTTTAATTGCTGTACTTATGATATTTTGAATGTGTGGTGTAAAGGTGAAGTGGATGTCGAAGGTTATTCCGAGTATATACTATATATATATATATATAATATATTATATTATATATATATATATATATAATATATATATATATATATAATATATATATATATATATATATATAATATATTATATATAATATATATATGATATATATTATATAGTATATATAGTATATATATATGATATATAGTGAATTGGAATTTAAGGAAGAATTTGCCACAAGTATTCAAGTTTATTACTAAAAAATATTAACAATCATTCAGTTGGAAGCCTCAAGATGTCATTAACCAATATATAACATATATATAAACATATATATATATATATATATATATATATATATATATATTACTATATATATACTATGATATATATTATAATAATATATTATATATAATGTATAAGTATATATATATAGTATATATATATATATAATATAATATTAATATATATATATATATTATATTATATATATATATATATAGTATATATGATATATATAGTAGTATATAATAATAACATATTATATACATATATATATATGATATATATATATAATATCATATATATACTATATATATACTATATATATTAGTATATATATTATATATATAATATATATATATATATATATATATATATATATATATATAGTATATATATATTAAATATATTCACTGGTGGGTGGAAGGCCACGGAGTACTGAACCCTCCAGGACAGTAAAATTGGGGGTCGAGGTTCAAAATTATGACAGTTGTGAAAGTGATAAAAGCATAGGAAGTTGGACAATTGATGTTGTAGGTTTGTCCCAGACTTGCCAGTGGAGTGATATGTAGAGCTGAGCATTTGCGGTTTTAAGTTCTGGTGTCAAAAATTGACTGAGAATGGGATGAGAGTGAGTGAAAGTTCTCTCTCTCTCTCTCTCTCTCTCTCTCTCTCGTCTCTCTCTCTCTTCTCTCTCGTCTTCTCTCTCTCTCTCTCTCTCTCTCTCTCTCTCTCTCTCTTCTCTCTCTCGTCTCTAATCTCTCGCTCTCGGTCTCTCTCTCGTCTCTCTCTCTCTCTCTCCTCTCTCTCTCTCTCCTCTCTTCTCGCTCTCCTCTCTCTGCTCTCTTCGTCATCTGCTGCTCTCGTCCATGATGCTGTTCATATTATTTAATGGAGTACACTAATGGCTAATTTAAGTTGTACAAGATGTTGCTTAGTGGTGCCAAAGGTTGAATAATAATATAATAATAGATTAATAAATAATATAATATAATAATGAATAATAATAATGAAAATAAGTAATAATAATTAATAATAATAATAATAATAATAATAATAATAATAATAATAATAATAATAATAATAATAATAGGATTTTAATAAATGTGAGCAACGTCTCTATCAAACATATACTATATTCACACAAGAAGAATGCAAGAGAAGTCAATTATACTTTGATGTCTTTTTAACAAAAAATAGAGCAGTCAAACTTTGCGAACATTCAAACAGGTTATATTTTCAAACAGAAATCTCGATCTCTACTAGGAATGGAACAGCCTGTATACAATGTGGAAGAAATGGAAAAGTTCAAAATATTGGAAACCCAGAAAGTTTAAAAAGATTAATTGCCTCTACAAAAAATACTAACGAAACGTAGGTATATAGGGGTTCAAATTTTTCCATATTCTTTTCATTATATATATTTTCTTGAGATGGACAATCTACAAACATGGCTAAGGTTTATTTTTGATTAAATATAGTTTGTTAATATTATGTAAGAGGATGTTTTAGTTTTAACTTTCTTAATTTGTTGAATTAAGATTAAAATTGAAGCTTGTAAGTTATTTTAAGATTCACCCAAGCTGTATATAGTCTCGCTGGTTACCTTTTAATTATGCTTATTGTTTATTATATAAATACTTACTGTAAACTACATGCTTACATTAAATCTGCCATTGTTGTTTTCATGTCTATTGTTTAATTTAGTTATATATGTTTTGGCTGTGTTTGGTTATATATACTTCTTCGTTGATGTTGCGTAGTAGTGAACACCGATTTTTTGAATTTGATTATAATTATTAACTACGCTTTTTATCAAAAAATACATTTTTCTTATGTTGTTGACACCAATTAAGTATAGAAATTGTAGGGATAATAATTGAGATTAGCGTAGTTAGAAGAAATATCTATTTTTTCCGATAATCGTTCTTTTAAAAAATATATTTCGTCCCCATGTAAGAGAATTAAAAAAGGGTTGCCAAATCTCCCTCATATATAAATATATTCACTCTACTAAACTTTTTTTTTTGTTTAAATTCGGTTTAGGATCCATTAAATTTAGAGTTATAAGTTGGTTGTTAAGTGATTACACAGTAAATTGTGTAGTAGCTTAGGCAACTTATCATACACCTTTATGATTTTATCGAACGTAAAAAGAAATAAATATATGAAATAAGATAACGTTGCTTATATAATATATATATATAATATATATATTATATATATATACTGTATATATATTAATATATATATATATATATATATATATATTTATAGTATATATAGTATATATTTAATATATATTTATTATTATATATATATATATATATAGGCCAACTACTCCTTTGAAAAGGAAGTTACACAAAAGACCATGATATCGAAAATCGTCGAACGCGTACGCTTGAAACCCTTGCAATGTCGACGTGTTAGCTAAAGACGGCCGAATAGGAAAGGAGCCACGCAAAGAGTTGCCAAAAGCTCATTTAATTTTAATTGTTTTTAAGGTGGGCTCGATCAGACGGAGGGAACAGAGGTCCCCCCCGTCGCGATCGCCCGCGGCTGAGGCCCGAGGAGACCCTGACTCGTTTCCATCTTTGCTGTTTAATCTGGTTATTCCATTTAGTTAAAAAAAAATGTTTTTGTGGTAACTGACGCGTCTATTTGCCTTGAAATAATCGAAAAAAATGTTATATGCGTTCTTTCGATATATATGCAGTTAAGCTTCCTTTTAAAAGGAGCAGTTCCTTATATATATATATATATATATATTTTATATATTATTATATATATATATATATATATATATATTATATATATATTATATATTATATATATATATATACTTAGTATATATATGTATCGTAATTGTGGCAATTTTTCATAACATGTGGCAGGTTATTCATACCACATTATCAAAAACATTCAATTACTTTTTTTAAAAATATTGAATTATTTTAACTACGCTAATCTCAAACCATTTACCATTGTAGGTTTTAGGGCTTTACCGCAGTTTCTATTTAAAAATGTGAAAATTGTTTTTATAAAATAGAGCAATACTTTACTTACAGTATATAGCACAGGAAATATTTTATATTCAAAAAACTCAATTTACTATCAATCGAATGTCCTAATCATGAATTGTTCAATTTCGCCAAATAATTTACGTTTGACCTGATGATTTCTAAAAACCTTATATAAATTGCTGAATGATAAATGTAAACAAGGATATATAATTTTTAAAGGAACGTTCTGAATTTAATTATTAATGAATAAAACTGAAAGTTAGGAAGGAACTACGTTTCAGTATCGGCGTAAAAAAATATTACACGCGGTCTCGAATATATATTATATATATATATATATATATATTATATATATATATATATATATATATATATATATATATATATATATATATATATATATTATATATATATATATTTATATATATATATATATTAATATATTATGTTATTATAGTATATATAGTTATATATATATATATATAGTATATATATATAAAAGATTTTTGCAATTTCCTATATATATCATGTAATGGGTGTTTATTTTGGACGTTATACAGTATGTTGGCAAGAAATAAAATATTATATAATGATGATGTAAAAAATTATATCATTGATGTTTCAATCACAATGACGTAAAATTTTAACTCCTGAGAGGAACCAGTGTTGGTGGAAAATTTTATGTCAACTTGATATAATTTTTTCTGTGTAATTTGTTCCTGTATTAATCATCTAATTGTATACTTGTTGTATCATAGTTAATGTCGCGAATGACATAGATTTGGTATCTAAGCAGAAAAATAGGTATAAAGAGGTAAGTGAATTAACTAAAATATATATATATTAATGTTAAACGTTTTAACTGCTAGCAATGCTGAATGTTAACGATTGTTTAAAAGGATAAAACATGTGTAATGTTTTTGTTCCAGCGTAAAAACGAAACATACACATTAGTATAGATAATATATATATATATATATATATATATATATATATATATATATAATAGTATAGTATATATATATATATATATAATAATATACTATAAGAATCCTGTCAATATTAACTAAACATTATTATTATTATTGATTTTTATTATTTATTATTATTATGTATTATTATGTATTTATTATTATTGTTATTGTTTTTGCTTATTGTTATTGTGTATTGTTAGCTGTTATAATTGATTATATGATTATTATTTATTATGATTATTATTATTATTTTTATTATTATTATTATTATTATTATTATTATTATTATTATTATTATTATTATTATTATTATTATTATTATTATTATTATTATTATTATTATTATATTATTATTATTATTATTATTGATTATTATATATTATTATTATTATTATTATTATTATTATTGACATTTCCTAGAAAAGCAGGCAATAAAACGCACTTGAACATAAAACGTGCTAAAATGTTGCTAGAAATACATAAATTGTTCCAACAAATTTATAATTAACATAGTGAGTCAAAATTATTTTAAAAATTTGTTCTTTTTATAAAGAAAACCCTCAATCTATACATAGCTTATCATTTAATTTAAATATTACAAATTTTATTTAATTAATTTATAGTGACATAGTGTTAATGTAATTTATACTCGTTATATATACAGAAGAAAAAATGGACCTTTTTGATTTGTATGAAATAATAGGGGTTATTAGCGTAAATTTTTAGCATTTTTACAGATAAGAATTAGTGGTAACAGAAGAAGGAATGTGAAAAATGTGAAATCGTTGTATAAATAGTAAAGCATTGGACAAATATTCCAATTCAGGTGTAGTTAAATGGTGAAAAATACAAAGCATCAGTTCTAAAAGAATTATTGTTATAAACACGAAGTAGAAGGCCACACGGGCGAAAGGTAGAACACGCTAAACGTGATGCTTACCGTAAGCCGTAACGAACCGTAACCTATATGGTTCCGAAAGAACTGGTGAAGATTTGCGAAGAAAATTTCTTGAGCACAATAAGAGAAAGTACCTGACACGTTAAAATAAAGTATATTCTATAGCGTATTTGTAAAAAAGTAACTATTATTATTATTATTATTATTATTATTATTATTATATTTATTAGATTATTATTATTATTATTATTGATTATTATTATATTATTATTTATTAGTATATTTATTTTATTATTTATGACCTTAAGTAAACTGTGCTCCTCAAAAATGTAATTTAGTATTGGAAGAGGTTGGTAAAGCCTGGTGAAGTGGATTTTAACAGTATCTGATGTTATGAAAACCTAAAAAAAAGAGAAATCCTCTTATTTTAATTAATCATCATACAAATTCAACTGTTATTAACCCAAAAATTGCTAAAAAGAAGATTAGTTTTTATTTTTCGGTTTTTGTTGCTCCACCATAGGCTTTTGAAAATGAGAAAGCTTAAGCAGTATTAGGAGACGTCGATGATAATAATAAAATCGTGTCAAAAAATTTGGAAATTATTTTTAATGGTGTCGAGTAAATCAATAAAATAAAAACCTTTTTTAAAAAAAAAACTCAAGTTAAAAATAACTCAATTTGCTTTTTTTTTAGAGCGTTCACCAATCCTATATACGTTATAAATATGATATATATATATATATATATTATATATATAGTATATATTATATATATATATATATATTTTAAATAATACTATTCTATGATATATACTTATATATATAAAATAGTAGATAATAAGATATGATACTATATATATTAAATTATTTAATATATTATATATGGTCAGTGAATGTTTTGTGTTAAGATGGCTCACAGTTATGTAGCTAAGAAGAGGCACGGTCCGACAGTAAACAAAATTATATATGTTTGGAATAAGCTCAGCCGAAAAAAATTATAGGGATGGGATTTAAACTTTCTTTTTTTTTTTTTCTTTTTTTTTGAAGTAAATTTTTTTTTTTTTTTGAAACTTAGAAGGAATTACCCTAGGGTAAACCTCAAAGATGGCAGGAGTCGGGGTCTCTTCGGCCTCCCGACGGGGGACGACGGGGGGACTAATCCCCCCCTCCGGGGATAGGGTCTCCCGGAACCCTCCGCTCTTTGGCGTTTGGGGTGTCGG
>JABUQX010104666.1:10000-47713 GCA_015478945.1 Trachelipus rathkii | reverse complement strand
GCAATAACGTCTGCGGCTTTGATATTAAATTAAATTCGTTATATAATGCTATATACAATATCACAAGTTAAAGTTATCTCAAGATACATTTATTATTTTATAACCCAGTTTTTATAACCTTTATTTTAAAAAATATATCAGAGAGAGAGAGATAAACAAATATTTAAAATGGTATTTACAAACAAAAATGTCAAATAATATAAAAAAAAAAAATGATTAACGTCCTTTTATATACAATAAAAATATTCAAAAATTAATATTAGATTTTCAAAATTTTTGTGTGATAAAGTTTAAATAACATATGAATTGCCTTATTGGAGAGTTATACACGAATAAAGGAGTCGATTGTATTTAGATATCATTTATTATATTAAATTATTTCTTAATATACTATCGACTATCCCTGAATTATAGTTAAGTCGAAAGCAATTATAACTACTATACTTTTAAGTTGCATTCTTTTGATTTCTAACGCATGATCTTATATATTAAATATCCAAATATACAAATAAATATATATAATATACCTGAAATCTTCTCTTATTACACCAATTACATAGCGATTCGATTACTATATATTATATATTACTATATATTAAAATATATAATAACATAATTATTTATAATATATATATCTATATTAATAAAAATTATTATAATAATATAATATATATATATAACCGAACTACTAAAATATATAATATATTTATATAATAATAAGTAATATAATATTAAATCCATAATAACATAAGAAGAACTAACCATATATACCTCTTGATTTAATTATATATATATATATAATTATTAGAATTAGTTATAATTATATTTATATATAAATATATAATATAAATATTATATTAAATATTATTAATATATTAATATATGTATAAAATTAATTATATTAGATATTATAACTATATTATAATTATATGTTATATATATACATATATATAACTAAGATTATAATAATATAAATATAATATTATATAATATATATATATATTAATATATTAAATTATATTTTTATATATAATTACAAAATTATACAATATAATATTTTTTTTACCTAATTTTTATTTAATTTACATAATTATGAATTATATATTATTAATATATATAAATAAAATATTATATAAATTATTAATATATAATATATATAATACATATATATATAATAATATATATAAATATAATAATTAATATAATAAATAATAAAATATATATAATAATAATTACCATATATACAATAATATATATATAATATATATATCATTAATTATATTATATATCAATTTACAGTCTACCCTAAATATATATATATTAATATGACAATATATTTGAATTTATATATTTAATTTATATATTTTGAGTAAATTCACAAACGAGTATTGACCCCTATATATGAACGAGTCTAATAAGCTAACCATTTTAATTAAATATATAATTAAAAATAATATATATAATATTCCATTACTATATATCTATAAGAATTTTTTATCACACAATAAAAAATATAATAATATTATATTTTTAGATATATACGGACACACTAGGGAAACTATTCGAGAATGTACATTTTGATAAATAGCTTACTTAGGCGGTAATACTATATTAGACAAAATTATAACAAATATACTTAGTAGAAAATTAGTACTATGAATTAAAATTGAATAAGCACAGGACTAGTTATTATAACATGTATCCTTTCAGATAGATTACGCTGAAGAAATGATCTGGCATCCGCTAGACCTCCAACAATAATATAAGTGATAGATGAGTGGAGAATCACTAACAATACCCTTAAGTTGAAAATGGAGATGACTAATTCAGCTTGATCGTAAACATGCGAATCTGTTAATCTAGAGAGTTTCGAGAGTCTTTTACCATATTATCGAAATCTATATTAGAATCTTTTTATGATATCTTCGACAGAGCGTATCTTCGTATATATCAGGAGATACATGTATATATTTACCGCGATACTTATGTGAGAGCGGAGATGAGTGCGTATCAATATAGAAACGAGATAATACATTTAATGTCAATCTATATAAATAGTTACTTTAGTATGAGTTAAAGAGGAGAGTGATATATATATGAGTAAATAGAACTGAGGAGAGTCGATATATCTACAGCCTCGTCCGATAAGGCTCATTTATATAACTTATATTACATATAAGATATACTGTAGACAATATGCGCTATTGTTATGATTATAATAATAATATTTTACAATTATTTTTCAAAAGAATATATTACACTTAATATTAGAACTATACTTATATTATGTAAAATTCGGAAATAAAAATATAATCGCTAACATTCAAAAGGGAGTAATAAGTAGAGCATTATATATAAATTACCAAAATTATATGAGGGAAAAAATTCGATAAAGGATGAAAAGCACTAATTAATGAGGTCGTGTCTATTACGTATTACACGTTATGTGAAACTGACTTTGGTTCCGAGCAATACTTCATTGCACCGTAACTATAGCCTTAGTACAATATTAATAATGGTACTTGAGCGACTCGCTGGTTTGTCAATACACATATATCTCGCAATCTGGTACCAAATATAGGTCCTACTTGTTATTTATATCTGACACCTTAAATATGAGTATATTGATATAATTCCAATAGAGATATATAATAATAGTATAGCGTATTGAGCAGCAGTTAATAAAGATCTACAACATAAACATCTGAATACTAGTGTGAATTATATCACTCACCTCTGATTACTAAATAAAATAACACATAAATCAGAATATTCAATTCCCTGGAGTTCTCACAAAGCTTATTTATACATATTTATATTAATAATAAACTATGTTTAAATATTAATATTAAATTAATAATAAAATAATAATATAATAAATAATAAATAACTAATAATAAATTATCAAATGGACATTAATTAATGTAACATAAAGTGAATTCTATTGAATGACATTTTGTACCCTAATTTATAATAAAGTTAACTATATTTTTAAAAAATAGAATAATAATGCATAATAAATAAAATAATAATAATAATGAGAAATACATATTAAATAATAATAAATCATATATATCACTTACATACATTAAAAGATGATACATTAAATAATAAAAACAGTAAAACTAACTAATAAAATCAATAATAAATAATAACTTATAATAATAACACAAATAATATAATAAATAACTAGGATAATAAGTATATATAATAATAATAATAATAATAATAATCAATAATAATAATATATATCATAATAATAAGTAATAATAAATATAATATAATAATAATAATCATTAACTTATACCAATATTAATATATATAATATAGTTAATAAAATAAAAAATAATAATACGAATATTGAAAATTTATTCATTGTTAGTGATGGAAATATTGTTAATAATAATATGTAAATGATTCCAACTTATAGATTAGCAGGGGCGTTAGTATCTAACAATAATTAATTACTAATGCTAATACTACTACAACTACTTCTAACACAATCAATTAATAATATAATAATAATATAATAAATAATAAACTAATAATAATCATTAATCAATCATAAATAATTATAATAATCAATAATTAAATAATAGATTAATAGTTAATAAATCATATAATAAAAATAATTGATCAATAATTAATAATTAATACTCTAAAATATTCAATAATAATATAAATAATTAATAATAATAATAATAATAATTAATAATAATAATAATAATAATAATAATAATATGAATAATAATAATAATAATAATATAAGAATGATTAATGTAATAATAGATAATAATAGATAATATAATTAATATAATAATAAAATAATTAAGATTAAAAATAATCATAATTACATCCACTTACAAGAATAAAGAACAATGCTCCATATTTCTATAGTTAATATAAAAATAAATAATAATAAAAAAGTAATTAATGAATATATAGTGACAATATTATTAATAATAATATGAATAAGCGAGAAAAGAATAAAAAATTATTATTATAGAATATTTTAATATATTTATATATATTATATTATATTATATTTAATTTAAAGATATTAGAGACTTAGTTATAGTTTTAAAAGGAAATAATGCCGTTATCATTAGCAATCACATTCACATAAGAATATGACTGGGAACATCTGAGTGAATACAATCTATAATCACCACAACAACTAATAATATAATCAATAAATAATAAATAATAAATATAATAATAATAATTAGATCTATAAATAAAATTAATAATATAATAATATATATAATAATAATAATATTAATTAAATAAAATTATATAATAATAACAATCTAATAATAATAATATATTAATAATTAAATAATAATAATTAAATAATAATAAATTGAATACATTAAATTATTTCTATACTTTTTAAATATTTAATAAATAATAATAATAAATATAAAATAATATAATAAAAAATTAATATATAATTAATAATATAAATAATAATATAAATGATAATAATTGTACATATTTATAGCATCAAAAAGTAAATCGTAGCGAAATATGAAGTAGATATCAAATAATTGTGATTTTATGTTTTATTTATATCAAATATATATATATTATAAAATTAATAAAATTTTAAGTAAGAATTTTAGATTTGAATTATTTCGAGTTTTTATTTTTGTTCTCCTAAAATAAGTCGAGCAGTGAAATTAAGAAAAAAAGAAAAACAAGAAAAGTATTTTTGAAAGATATTACATAACGTTAACTTATTATAGTAATTAGAATACTATTTTTCAATGGTCTCTTGTGACTTGTACATATATTGTATATGTTAATAATATATATATAGCTTCAAGATTAATATATATAATATATATATATAATATTATATATATACCGTATATATATAATAATAATATTATATTAAATATATTTATATAAATATGGCATTTCTAAAATATTTAAATTTTGCCAAAATATTTATACATAAAATAAATTATATTCGCTTTAATATATCATTAATATATATATAGTATAATATATAATATATATATATATAATATATATATATATATATAACTAATATTATTAATTATATATATATATATATTAATCATATTATATAATATTAATATATATAATATTAATTTACTAACTATACTTTTATTCTCTACCGAAGACTGGTGTAATGGTGCACGTAACAACACAGAAAAAGAAAAGCAGTAGAAGAATGACAAAAAGTTGAAAAAGCAAAAGTACCCAGCTTAACCTACTCTCACCCCTACCTCTGTACATAAATTTAATTATATATATATAAGTATAGAACTTGTCGCAGTCAGAAAAAATAATCCACCCTATTAATATAGCTTATCACCATATATAGTAAACTGGTAGATCAGGACCCCTCACTATAATGGCTTAAATCATTACTAGTTACTAAGATATGTTATCATTACTATATATATATATATATATACTACCTTGACGTACTACAGGTGGGCTACACTAACCATTGATTGTCTCCTCCCAATTTTTCGCGCTTTCGACACAAAGACTGTTGGTATGGCAAATGTTTTAACCACTTGAACCAACCGAATGAAGCTAGAAAAAAAGCTTGATGAATAGCTTCTCGCCACAGATCCCTCCGCCCGCTGACACACTTGGTCAAGGGACCTATCAATCGTAAATTAACTCAGCTCAGACATGCATTGTAGCATGTTCATATTCCATTTTACAACTCGCTTTAATACACTCACGGTTTGAAAATTAAAGACGATATCTTATTCTTTCCTCTTGGAGTTTCCGAACCCAAGGCCCACGTTGTTGGTATGCAAGTAGTTCGTTACCACTTGACGCAACTAATGAGTTAAAGGAATTTTGGAACAAACTACACTCTATTACTGTCCTTAGAGAGAATAAAGATTCCATAATAAATTTCTGTAAAACATGTAGATATTGTATAAGACATCACAATACCCAGATATATAATCTTTCACTGATTGTAGGCCTTCCGTTTAGCCCCCTTGACCCGAGTGTGAACCAGGAAACAGCTTCGTGGAAAAACAGTAATTCTTCCAAAGTTTCCTTTTACGCTCATCGTGTCAAATGCTGTAAAAACCACCAGCCGTAGTACAATGGGCTATATTTTCAGATTCACAACACCAATTTACTGAGAGACTAAAGCAGATACTTATATCAATATCTATCATCTTGAAAATAGACGACTATCAATTTCAATTATATATATATATACCTTTCCACATATGACCAAACCATCTCATCAAACATACTTTATCAATTTTATATATATGTCTTTCGTTTTTTAATACACTTTCTTCAACACTACATCGGTTGATGTTTTTGTAATTATATTGTTATTATCAGTCTCTTACTTATTTTATCAATAAATATATTCTTATACATCTAAGTACACCTATAATGCGCTCCTATAGTAGATGAGTCCATCTTATACTGAATCAAACATTGATATATATTTCATTTAATATCTAATAATTGTTTCGTAGAATATTTAGGATATTCCTCAAATAGCAAAACATTCAAAGCTTGGAAATAAATAGATATAAAAGCAACAAAATATTACCATATAGCGGTACCAAAAAGCAGTACCATCATTGTAATAGAACCTACTATAGAGCGAGCAATACATAAAGACTTACTATAGTTATATCCTTTTACATTCACTATACTATAGAACGTATAGAGAATTATTGTCACCTAGTCACATCGTCCTTATCCAATTCTACTATGAAACTATTTCCATATAACTTAAAAAACAACTGCTTCGTTTTTAATCATTTTCCTCTTGCGTCATTATTACCATAACCATATATATAATACCTATACTATAATATTTTAAAACTCAAGACCATGTTCTCGATCCATAGCTGCTATCACTCATCTAATACAATTAAACCTTCATTACTACACCTAGAGAGGACTGCTCCCTTACTTACTCTCACTAATAAATTACCATTATAAGGATATTTATACTTATATACTATTAATCTATAGTACAGAACTTATCCATAACTCTTTCCTCTTATCGTTATTATATACAAATATATTATATATATAACCAAAAATTATTTACAGTTGTCACCACCCTCACGGCAGAGCCCCTAATCTGAGGGAGCGCGGGATGTTGCAAACTCTAATATTTAATTCACTAATAAATCTCCGAATCAGGCCTCATTAACGAACAAGCAGCTTTTCAGTAAGTTGAGGGAGATTAGATGTCATGCTACGCAAGGAAACAACCGGGGGATGGAAAGAAGATCTCCACAGAACAGATTGATCAGGCAGAAACCAAGAAAATCAAAGCAACGAACTAGCCTGGAGTTACCCTACATCAACACAAAACAACTTCGTGCGCATGACACAGCACCTCTTGTGACTGCGAGCGACGTCGTAAAGGTGTGTACGCGAGTGGTAAGTTCCCTCGCGAACATGCCACTGTAGTACCTATAGAGGCGATACTATAGAAAAGAGATATGAGCACCAACATCGCGTCTCAAAGACAGTAGATGGTGAGCCAAGTGACTGCCAGAAGTACCAACGAACAAGTTTTAATAACTGCATCATCTCTTATGACGAGCTCATTTGACTCCGATCGCTCACGCCTGTCACAAGAGACCTCGCATAGATTATACTTCTCTCCACATATGAACCCCCCAGATATGCAGACAACAGTACCCATATAAGGGCGGATCTCACAATCATCATCAAATTGGAAATATAAACCGAACGTGAGAGTACACTCATAGAAGACAAAAAACATCTCGCACACGTCTACTGCCAACACGAACTCTCAGTTTTACTCTTGTAAGGCCCGCTATTAATGCCTAGCCATAAACCGTTGATTGATGTGAGATTTACCAACAATCACACTTTTTTTTTTGAATGCAAGCCAAGATGTTATTTTTATTGTCAACAGGAGAGGGAGAGCAACCGTCAAAACAAGAAGGAAGTTAGACAGGTGTTTTTTAGAGAGGGAGACTTTGTAGAAGTTTGAGTTTTAAAGAATATGAATTTAAATCAGTTGAGACGACCCAATGGAATTTCTATCTCATTTCAAGCGAGATAGAAATCAGAACAACGATTAAAGCATGAGGCAATGTTCTAATTTACTAGTATCAAAACACAGAGAGGGAACAGAATTGCACACAATGTAGCTGATGACAAAATGATCATTCGACTCATATGAGTGTGATATGAGTTAGATGTTGTAGTGTTTCCATATAGATCAATCCTAAGAAAATCTCAGAAGTCAAATACTATCTAATCACCTGAGGAACACTCCCTATTAACAGAAAAAGAATCGAAGTACGCTCCACTCAACCAAGCACGCGATATTGAGCGACTTTGAAAGAAAACAGACATAAGAAGAGAAGAGAGGAAACCCAAAGGAGGGGAGCTTGAGGAGAGCACGTGAGCAGCGCTGCCAAATATTCCCATATCATTAACCCTACTCATCAAATTGCTTTTGGATATGTCAGGTCGCCCACCACTGCAAGCTCCTCCCCCCGTAGTTCCTAAGGGCCAGAAATCTCCATAAAGATATCACCACGAGAATACAGATAATTTACAGTCTTCACGACCTCCCTCCGAATGCCGAGTCAAATGCTCGCATCTCAATGTGACGATACGATGAGTTAACTGCCCACGAACAAGAATGAGATCCAGATGGTCTCAGAAGTGAGGTTAAGACAGGGCTCATTCAAAAGAATGTATCCCTTTATGATAAGTAGAAGTTGAAGGGAGTGTGATGGTAGAGCGAGATGTTAGATGTGTATTATGCGTATCTAAGGACAGAGCGAGCTTCTTTTTTCGGAATAGCGTTAGACATGTGCGTGCTACACCAATCATTCTGAGCAGAATGTTATAAATGTTAGTTTATGGTGAGGTTGAGTTACATATGAAAGATGAGAATTGTTTTTAACGAGAGGGAGGGGCCAGCTCGGAAGCACGTACTACACATTAGTCAAATTATTGTTGCGGAAGAACGCGATTTACAGCCATCCGGGCCCCCCCCCTTCCTAACCGTTATGTCTGTTCTAGTAGTAATGATAACATCAAGTGCATACCTATAAAAATAGTGTATAATTCAAAGCAAATGATATAAGTGATCGGTGAGGAAAATGAAAAGTGATAGAGGATATGAAGTGAGAGATCCCCTAGAACTCCTGCGTCAGGTAGGCGTATTATCAAATGAGAAGGATATAGAGAGAGAGGCCGATAGATAGTAGGTGACGTGCGTTTTCGTAGGTTTAGAGAGTATTTTACACAAAACAGTCAGACAGATAAGATCGAATAAGAGGACTTATGCGGATATAAGTAGGCAGATTTTAAGAAGTGTTGTTCACGATTGATTTAAGTTTTGGCACCTAAGAGGCCAGAATATATAATTTTAGTCGAGAATTTAGTGAGAGAATATAGTGAAGGTAGGTTAGCTTTTCGGCCACCTTTTAGCATTGTTATTGTAAAATCGAAGAGTTACACGCCTATCGCTCATCAGTACTTTCGATTAGAGTTATATATCTCTGCAAACTGAGGTCTCTCTAGTAAGGGAGAGCTATGGACTAAAATTAGAGGCCATTGATTTTATAAAATGGATTTAAGAACGAGAATTCTGTATTTTCAACCAAGCACGACCGAGATTAATGCGCTTGATCCTCTTTAGCCTGTAATTATATGGCCTAGTAGAGACATATACTACACAGATCACTGTAGGATAACCAATGGAATTAAATGAAGGATACGAAGGAGTTTTAAGTAAGAGCTAAAAAGAGGTATAACACTCTGCTCTCTATATAGTATGTATGCTCCGTCAAACGTGTTATGTCTAGAGTCATCACTGCTGCGAACTTGTGTATATGAATATTGGAGATCAATAGTGGATAGCCGACAGCGCCGCTATTCTAGGAGTCAATTGGAGACATGCATGCACGAATATAATTGATGTTTTAGCGGTAAGGGAGCAGAGCGGAGGAAGGCCCCCCAATTTCGACAAAGACTGAGAGAGCTGAGTGAGCACTCGAAATAAGAATGCACGTCAGAGGAGAGGAGGAGAAGATTGGAAGTCTGTTGGAAGTAGTGAGATAGTAGAAGTATAAATAGATAGTAGAGGAAGAGGTTGTGGATGCGAAAAAACTTTAAACAGTTAATAGTAGGCGGAGCGAAGATGGTCAGGTGTGTCAAGTAGAGATGAGGACGAGAGAGGTAGGAGGTCCGAAACATTAGGTCAAGTGGCGTTCAAAGGATATTGGTGTAGCGAGGAAAACTGAATCCAGAATATGTGTAGGTCTTTGAGTAGTCTATCGCCTGCCAAGCGATGGCTGCAGAGAAGCTTGAGAGGGAAAGATAGAATTCGGACGTACACTAATAAACCGCCACTCTAAATCGAATTATAATGAGATGATAGCCTCTGCAACCATATCAGGATATGAGTACATTGAAAATTCCTAATAGAGACTCAGAGTGTGGGTATATGAGAGTAACTATAAGAAGATACTCGTGAGAAGAATGTATGTTAAAAGATGTTCATAAGGATCCGAGAGAGATGATATGCTGCTTATCTTGCCACAAAGCAGTACCGTAGATGAGCGCAGCCACAGAAATTATATGAGCTAAAGTAGAGATGGTCAGAGAAAAGATGTTGCCTGATACAGAGGAAAGTGGAGCGAGAGAGGATGGAGATCAGAGACTATTGCGAGATTCACGAGACGTGTTACGGAGTATTTAATGTTTACATAGGCACGCACTACCGAAGGCTCGTATCATATTGAGATTGAGAGAAGGAAGACTGAGATAACTAATTCGCTAATTTAGAGGTAAGACTCACTATCGTACCATTTAAAGCCGAGTATATAGCAGGTAAATTCCCACGTATGTCATCGTGAAGATCTTTTAGTCACAAACAAGAAATAAGGATTAAAGTATTGGAGTAAGATACTGAGTATTGAGAGAGAGAGTCTAAATGAGTAGATTTAATTTGACCGCGGATGCAGTTGCACAGGTAGACTAAGGAAGTGAGAGAGGAGTTGCAACGCACTATGTCAATCCGTGGCGCACTAGTTATCCTCTCACATCACACACAGCACACACACAGAGGATTGACATTTCTACAAATGTTGATCCAGCAAACAGTACAGCATACGAGAGAGTGCATACGAGTCTCACACCTACTAACATATCTGAAATAAAAACACAACACACACTATATATATAACGCGAGTATGGCTAAATAAATGAAAACAAAAACACAGAAAAAATAATTGGGAGAATTATAGAGAGATTTAACATAAACTAAAGAATATCACTACAGCCTATTAGAAGAGATTTAAGATAAAATGAATAAGAGAGAGAATGTGCAATATCTAGCTATATAGACATTTGATGAGGGACCAATATTATACAATCAATAGGTTTACATATGAATGTTTATTTGAAAGAAATTAAGAGAATTTGGAGAGAGAGCCAGAGCTAACCACAACTAGATGAAAAAGAGAGACGATACTGCTATTTCTATATAAGCTTTTTAGGTATCATAAAAAGAATATTTAAGTAAATTAAAACACAAAAAAGAGAGAGATAAAAACTAATATATATGTGATATATTGCGACTATATAGCACTGAGAGAGTATATACTAGAATAATAAGAGACTTAAACCATTTTCCTAGAACAAACACTGTAGATACAACTGCTAAATATTGATTAATAACATACAAAAGAAAAAAAAAATTGGAGAAATTAGTATATATGAAAATACTAATACGTGAGCTTTTAAAATTCCAAACTTAAACCCCGAAGAAACGAATAAATGATTAATTTCACAGTGGTACTATTGGAATTGTCACATAAATTGTCTCACTCAGCTAAAACGCAAAAACGAGATTTGCCACAAATACATAACACAACCACTTAACTAAAGATCAAGAGAGAACAAAAGTATAGAAGAAGGTGACAATAAGGGCCAATAAGATAAGGACTAAAAACTTTAATATGAGCGAATAGAGCACGAGTAAACTCGCGAGTAATCAGCGATCTACGACCTTATGAATACAAATATATATTTATATAAGACCTGAGATAATTATAATATATAGTTGTGGAATGAATTATATAAATCATATAAAGGCTATAGTATGTTGTTTACATAGAGATTCAAAATAGATGTGAGATAGATCGAGTGGAGACTCACAATAACGTGAAGAACAGCTCGAGAGGAGGGTGAGGATCTATAAGTAGTTATGGAGTATAATTAATGCTTATGGTATAATGCTTTATACATAGCCTTAGAAAACATAAATAAAAGATGAGCATGATTAAGTATTTATAGATACATATAGTATAAAATAATATATAGTGAGAACAGTAAAGAAAGTCACCACATGGTCCTAAGTCGAGACATGTCCTAAAAGAGTCAATATAATATCCCATATCTAAACTATCAAAACATTATATGCTCATAACTAGCAATTACACAAAGCACCTATCTTATATATAGTGATACTTTATCGTCAAATTGGAGTTTGTAAACTGAACCAATATCCATTAACCTCATATAGTATATACACAATTTGGTATTAGTCAATAAAACTAATGAATATATATATACTCATATAATATTAAATTATATATCTATATATATATATATATATATATTATATCATATAATATAATATATATATCCAAGTAATATAATATATATATATATATATAATATATATTATATAATATATTATATATGATAATATATATATATAATTAATATATATATTAATATATATAATATATATATATTATATATATATATAGTATATATAATTATAATATATTAAGTAATATATATAATATATATATATAATATATATGATATACCCTTGTATGTTTATATAAAGACTCCGTCAGTTATTTTGGATTTTTTATTTTGTTTTTATTTATAACATATTGATAGTTAATATATATATAAATGTACCATACTAACAATGAATTTTCAGTGGTGATGGACATGATTTCAAAGTTCGAATATTTTAAATAATTATTTAAAATCACGTAATTTATAATGGGGGAGAAATCATCCAGTGTTTAAATCAAGAGTATAGGATATAACATCGCAAAAGGGTTCACCGGAACACTTTATATAAAAAACAACATATTTAGCAGTCATCCTACCACTGAGGTGAAGTATAAAGCTTTACAAATATCGGGTGATAAAAAAAAAAAAAACATCTATAATATATATACAAAAATTGTTATATTTTTCATTATAATTGATAGAGAGTCGAGTTTATAAAAAGTACATAGGTACACTGAGCATGTAAAAATCCAAATATAATCCATATGGTTGAGGCGAAACAGTGACAAGTTTGTAAAAGCCGTACAAATTACAAGAATTAATGATAAAACAAAAAAATTAAAAAAACAGAGTATAAAAAAAAAAATAAATAATTTTTATATTGGTTGTTTTGGTTTCAGAGCTATGATCAGCGCGAGAGACAGAGGGGGGCGGGACGTGCCTCTCTACACCCTAGTTATAGATGGGAGACGAGGTGGTAGGACCATCCGCGCGCAACATCACATCGTCGTGAACATAACTTCCTATTAACGCACTAGAGATGGGGTTTCCTGTGAAGTACTCCCCACGCAGCTACAGAGACCATGGGGGGGCAAAAATCATTGACTAAAATATCCTTCAGAGGTAAACTGTCGTTCCCCGGAAATGAGAGACCAGAAGAGATCACCGAACTTACACTTAAGATTATATTAAATATGAGGCAGGAGTTATATATTACCATAAAACATTAGAGATAAAAAATAACAGTAAAAGTAGACACACACAAAAAATATTGAAAACTGACGGAACGTCGCTAACACAAAGCGTAACCTGTCCTAAATCTCACTGTACATTGCAATTTCATGTCCGTGCACTCTCATCTTAAAGCATTATTTGAGTACCTAGTTATTAGGATCATATACTGTAGAAATATATAAAACATATAACAAAAAATAAAATCAAAAACCTTTATAAAATCAAAGGAGTCTATAAAATGCAATAACTAGGTCATATATATATATTATAATATATTAATATATTAATATATATATATATATATATATTATAAATTTATATGATATTATATTTATATATATCATTAAAAATATAGTAGGGATTTAATAGTTTTCTAAAAAAGGACATACATATAAGTAATATATATATATTAGTATAATATAATATAAAAAGGCCTAATTTAGGATATTTGAGTCTCACGGAGATAATGAGTAATTTAATTATATATATGTATATAATATATTTATTATATATATTAATAATATATATATATATATATATATAATATATATATATATAATATATAGTTCCAACCCATAAGTAGTATCACTCAAATGACGGTTAATGAATGCTCTATTCATAGGAGTATAGATATATTCATACTCATAGAAGCGATCATATACTATATATACAGTACGTATTGAGATATTATTGAAATTGAGGACGTGGAAGAGCTAAACCCTTAATTGACTTTTGGGGAAATATAAATTATGTAATATGTTTTTGAATTGTTAAATGAGTTATTGAACCACATCATAAGGTGGAGGAGGTGTTTCGCAAGGTATATTATAAGGAGTGTCCGCACAATAATATGTGACCGTAACGAGGTAGCAAATGAAATATCCTAACGATCATGAGCATATATATATAACTATATAGTGCGACATGGCAGTCAAATGTAGATAATATCATATTGTTATTAATAATTTTTTTAAAATTAAAAAACTTTTCAATTAGAGAAAGTTTTAAAAGTTTAGCAAATTAAGATTTAATAATATTATTTATACTACTATATATTAATAAAATAAAGAGTACATAAATACTTTACATACCATATATTATCAATATATATAAATATATATATAATTATCCAGAAAGAGGTTGGATAATTTTTATTTTTTTTTTTTTGCCAAAAATTCTTAAGACTCGTGAATCTCGAGAGAGTTAAGATATCAGAATTTTGAGTTTGATGCATATTGGGAAGTCTATTTTTAACTTTTTTTCTATATAAATAAGTATAAAATAATTTATAAAATATTTAAGCTTATTTAATTATTAGTATTATTAAAGTTATTATTCAATATTACGAGTAGGAAAATCCGGCTCATATCATATATATTCGGAGTATAGTCTATTTGAACGAGCGGAGAGAAAACTCGCGTTCTTCCGAGTTCATAATTAAAATTTAACAGCCTGTACCATTAATAAGAGACTACCTACAATATTTTATTAATTTGAGTTTCAAGAAATATAGTGATTTTGTACTAAAATTTATAACTTGTTATTTGTGTAGTAACACTAATATAATTTGTTAGGTAAACACAGATAAATCTATCTATACTTAACATTTCAATATCCCTACCCTTCCACTTCTACCCTTTTGCGTATCGTATCAGTGTTTAAGGGACGAAATTATCTTTATGCCCTTTACTAAATTGCTTCCAAAATTCAAACAAACGTATATCATAGAAACACTGTGCGTAAGCAATAAACACTAACCTTACCACTATTAAAAGAGTATCCACAAAAAAAAATAAAAATTATATACAAAACAGAGAGATATCAGTTTGCCCTCATATATTTATAAAAATGAAAATAACCATCTTACAGACATAATTCAATTTAACTCTATATTAAACCAATTGAATATAATAAACTATTTATTGACGACTCATTCATGCTACCCATTTAATATTACTGATAACATCAGTCTGTCGGAGAAATCACCTTTGTGAATCCAAAATTTAGTTTCAAGACGAAAGTGTAACTTTCTCTCGAACATCGTAAGCTGCATGAAAGCTTCGAGGTGCTTAACTCATTCGTCATATATCACCCAAGAAAAAGACTGCCAAGACTGTTTTGAGAATATCAGAGAATCAGCCGAAGCAAGCTCATTAGTCATTGAAATACCAGATTAACTCATATAATTTCGACTCAGATTACTCTAACAATCTCCTAGAGTTCCGCGAGTTTTTATTTTAAAATACGGTCTCTTTCTCTTTATTTCCAACCGATCATTATTTTATTTTCAAGGCTTACTTTGTTATGGCTTATTAATTATTATCACAAACTAGCTTGCAATTACTTCAAAAATTTCAAACAATATTTCTTATGGGCAAAATGCTCCAACGCGAAGTTAACCAAAAAATGTTTATAAATATACATATAAAATATTCCCTCAATCCCACACTAATAATTATTGCTTTCACATTTTAACAAAATAATTATTAATAGATTTCGTATTATTATAATCCGCAGTGGATATAAATTATTATTTATAAGAATACTCATATTATATAATTATTAAATATAATTATAGTTAAATTAATTAAAGTAATGAAAGCAATAATATAATAATATCATTATATATATTAGACCTCTATTATAATAGTGGCTTTTCCTAATATAGAAGCGTCACACTTATAGTCATAGCTATTTTATTTTTTCACACTATAAGAAATATCAATTTAATTTGATAATGGAATTTATTTCAAAAATTTGTGAATAAATATTTACATTAATATTTAAAAAGAAATTTCCTATATTAATTAAATTTCATTATCTAATAACTAATTAAGGAAACTCTAATGTGAGAAAATAACATTAAGTGACTAGATATTAATCATTATAAAATTTCGATTTATTCATAGATTCATTT
Source organism: Trachelipus rathkii (assembly GCA_015478945.1). NCBI lineage: Eukaryota > Metazoa > Arthropoda > Malacostraca > Isopoda > Trachelipodidae > Trachelipus > Trachelipus rathkii. Next base: position 30,990 of record JABUQX010104666.1, on the reverse strand, counting down.
AAAAAAAAAAAAACGGTACTAGATTATTTGACAAGCTGAGGAATATAATTTTTACCTCCCATATTTACGGTATTAGATATAGTATACTATATATATATTATATATAATATATATTATATATATAATATTAATATATATATATATAGTGATTAGTATGTATTTATTTAATATATAATACTATATATACTTAATATATATATTATATATTAATATAGTTAATATAATATATTTTAGATTTTATATAATCCCGTATAATAATATATCATGATATATATATTAATATATATATATTATACTATAATATATATAATATATATATATTATTATATAATAATTATAGTAATAATCACCTAATACCATCCACTTATATACGCATATTATAATAACTAAGTTACTGGTCCCACATGCCTAACTTAATACATTTATAAATAACTACTATAACACAAAACTAACGAGCCAATTATATTACTTATATTATGGATTATTCATCAATATATTATAGTATATAATGATACCTCAAAAGCCATTACCAGTATAAAACAAGATCTAAATATACCTTTCTATAAATGTTGCCAATCCGAGTCGACATACTTACAATATATCAACCTCCTCTGGCAGAGCCATTCATCAAAATTTAACACACCCTATATTTACTGAGAATGCATATGCATATTCATTATATATTACAATATTGTATGCTTTCTTTTTAATTTTACTTTATTATGCCTATACCCGTACTAATCATACTTATGATCCTATTATTTTATCTTACATATGAAATAAGATTTATTATTATTATTATATATATTAATATAGTATATATATATATCAATATATAGAATGTTATATTAATATATTTATTACTTATGTATAAGACTTTGTATCAATTCCTACTCTAATGAGAATCCGCACTTATCTACAGAAAACAATTTACCTACCATACCATTCAGCCCTCTCCTCATACGCTCATATACCCTCAATACCTAGAAATACATATTATCCTTATGTTAGCCTTAGTACTAACCGATATTTTAAGCATCTACTCTATATCTATATAGTCATATTATTAAGTTACTTTCTTTTAAAATATAGTATGGTATAGCCAAAATCTTTTTAGCAGGAATATCTCAATATTTAATATATATATGATATAGGCCATAACTAATAAGCTATTCACAGTGAAAGTTATTATACTTTATTAACTTATATATCTATTGGACTCTTGTATAAAACATAACATTGAGCGATTTATATGGGTACCTACAGTCATGCTATTAGCTTTAGTTTCTAGCTTCCAACATTGATTAGCTACTTTCAAATTACTGCTTTATAATCACTGCCTTAAATCTTTTTTTCTTGGTCCACAGACTCACGCCAATCCCCATTCATATCGTAGTTAAAACTTTTATTTGAGTATATGGACTTGGCAAAATGGACAAGATGAGAGATTGATTATGCAGTACTTTATTATGACCACTATCTATATAATAAAATATATCATTTACACACTTAATGTACTGACCCACCCAATAGAAAGTATTTAATCTAACAGAATCTAAGTTATATATTGAACTTTATGCATATAACTTAACACTATTCACTATAATCCTGAGAGGTCTAGTGACACACTTTAGTATATCAATTACTGCCAAACTTAGAAATCATATTGCATTTAAGTCGCCATGGTCTATAAATATTTATATATATGAGGACAAATAGTGTGCTATATATACCATAAGCACTGAAGCCTCATGTGGACACTCACTTCTTCACTATTTCTTCCACATGATTGATTAGTTTATATCCCATTTCATAGTGTACATAATACACTAGTTTCTATTTAAGCTAACCACTCTTTAATCCAACATGTGATTACTATCCACCTATACAACTAAATAATATATTTAGCTACATATATACTTTTCATCAGCCTTAAATGTGAGGGAAACCTATTATGCGAAAGAGCTTTACTAAAGTCTAAATTATAAGTGTGAACAGATACAAGGCAGAAGTTGTATAATATGGATATACTCCTAACTGGTCAAATAATCACATAGGTCAGTAATGTATTCAGTAAATTCTAAAAGGTTGTCTGACATGACTCTATACTACTTTATCTTAAGAAATAACCGTATACGCGGGAGCATACAATAATTATATACCTATATTGTTTCATCTCTAAAATATTTCTCTATTAATGACCTTATCATTTAGACTTTATCATCAAGAACACTAATTTACTAAACGCAGAAGATGTATTAATGATATTGAATACTAACCTGGCCCTTATATATCCCAAATACTTTACCTTACTACTCTTACTATACATTTATTCTATAATATAAATAGGCACAACATAGTATGTCCTAGTTTTCACTATCTCACATTTCATTGTAGTACTGGTAACGCCTATATCATACCTAAAATATGTTAATTCGAACTCGCTTAAATTAAAATTACAAATATCAAGTCGCCTTTGATATGCTGAATTACATTATACCATATACTACTACTCTTACTTCAGTAGTAATTCTACCGTCATATATATTAATCCTATAAAGTAGTATATATATATATATATACCCTGCTAGCTTTACCTAGAGATAATTCGAATATGGTCTAAAATATAAAACGTTATATATCTTCTTAATAAAGAATTCAAAATTCTTATAAGTATGTCATTCTAATTTGTTACATATATATATGAAATATATCATACTATAATATGCAATATACTAAAGAACTATTTAATGTACTTCTATATACCATATATACTATTAAATTCTATATATAATCTTTCCTCTGTAAACTAGTATTATCACTGATCAGGAGATACTAAAGCAGTTGAAAATGTTGACCAACTCCTTACTTGAACTCATCAAATGACTATTTACTTCCATCAATTTTTATCAGCTGTAATTTCCTTTTAATTAACTATATTTTATAAATTTTATACAAAGCTAAAAAACTTCTTCGGGTTCTTTAATTGCTATTCCTTGCTAAATATTAAAATTTACTGTCAATTAGATAATTATTATCTTAAATTAGACTGTTATAAGTTTACGTATTCTAATTTTATTCAACTATAATTTTCTAAATCATCTTCCCTATTACTACCCTATAAGTACTTAGAATATTTATTAAAACATTACTATATTCATTTCACATTTATAATTATATTATCTCTTACTTATCTATCTCTATATCCTAAATACAAAAACAATGGTCTTAAATACCCAACCTCTATATATTATAATATATATTATATATATATAATAGCTACTATATGGATGGGTTTACTTTAAAACATACTGACTGAATATTCATGTAAAATTTTGCTTAAAATGTCCCACCCACATGATATAAAACAGTTTTGGGTTACTATTATAAAACTCTTTATTTACAACCAGTTACAAATTATTAACTAAAGTATATGTCTTACGTATATATTGGGTAAATAATGCACCATAATATTCTCGTGAGTAATATAATATCTAAGATATAACCTTTCCTATATTTAAAATCTTGCAGATATATTGAGCCTCAAGATATATTCGAACATTCATATTTATAAAATATCTATAATTATATTATGTGAACTACATTAAGTCCTAAATTCTTACTGCAGACCTCTATACCTCCAAAGTACACATATATTTTCACTAATCGTATAATTATAATATAAGATAATTCTAAATAGTGCTATACCTGTCCATTGTGGGTTTAATGGACCCATCTTGTGATCAAAAAAGTTATCTAGTAATATATAAAATATCAACTTTATAAATACTTAGAATGACTTAACTATGTCTGTATATTTAATAGATACAAGGAATTAACATCATCATAATTTATATGCCTAGGAAATATTATAAATATAAATTTATCTGCTATGTACTATATACTTTATTTCATTATCACTGATATGGCAATGAGTCCTCAATTTCTTTTACATAATATTCATGAGTCTAATTTCTTTAATCTCAATCGTCATTTGGAGGTCATTTAATATCATTAATTTCGTGTCTTTTAGCACTACATTTTATACTTGATATTACTTCTATATATATACCTACATCACCTAGTATTCAATATCATATAGTTATATTATAAATATAATAGTACAGTTTCAATTATTACATAGTTGGAATACGAGAGTCCAAGAAATGGAAATGGATGTTTGATTGTATATTAATAGCCCCTACCAATGACTTGCACACTATTTAAATCTTAATTTTATACCGTCAAAAAAAATGTTATTCTTTTCCTCTATCGCTGGTAATAAATAGAAAGAATAATAAATCAAATACGAATTATTAATTTCAAGTATATTCTACTTCTCTTGTATTATCTGAGATCACCTTCAAAATATAATATCTGTTAAAACATTATATTGGTATTACTAAGCCACCAAAACGCAGAAATACACTAGTTATCTATAGATGGAGACTTGATAAAAGAGATGGCATATATGGTAATCCCGCTCATCTTGAGAATTCGAGCATCGATCTAGATGATGGAGTCTGCTATAGAGAAGTATCATATTGCGTTAGAGCAAATTAAAAATGAGGAATTCATAGACTATCTGAATAAATGAGGCGGCTCTTATGTATAGATTCTGACTTGCGATCGATCACTAGAACGAGACGGACTCAGCGCGTCATAAATGAATTAGAATTAATTATATGGACGACCTTTGTCACTTTTAAGTGAATACTAAAAGCGAATTGGAACTATAATATATTACTATACATGATTTAATTTAACCAGCGTAGAGTAAAGATAGGGTGGTTGAGTGTGTACGCCTTTAATGTTAAATACTAGCAATATTCACACAAATTATCTGATATTAAATGACTGAACTATTATAAAAAGAATCAATTGAATATATTAATGAAACGTCTGGTAGATAAGTATTCTTATATATACAAAATAAAGATCTTGCAACATAAGGGGCATTATATAGACCTCCTGGCCAGAGTCTAGAATTAGATTAGAGCCAGAAATTGTGAAAGAAATAGAAACAGCATGCAGCAGTAAAGAAAAAGGTATAGTAGTCATATATATATATAGTTAATATATAAACTATTATATATATATATAATGGTATATTTATAATAGTGATATGATTTTATAATGTTTCCTGGTATATGTATATATATATATTATGAGGGCATTATCATTGGGATTACCTTTGACTAAATAAAGATCCTAATGTAGTATATATATAATTCATGCATTCATAAAATTGTTATACTAGATATACTTTTTTGAGACACAGATGTTTCAAAGCACTTATTGTCTTTAAGATTTACAACTTACTTATATAAGTACTTCAGCTATAACGATGAAAGTATGGTAGGATATTAGTAAAAGTTATATAGAGTTGAGGAAGAAATTTATGGAGACTTAGTATGACAACTGAATAATTAATATAATAGAATTTTATATGAATGTGATATCTGGGCCCAAATTTATCAAAGATTAAATATAAGAAAAGAAGATCTTAGCCGCACCATTATTCCGAAATGATGCGATTTTTAACCTCAAATTTTGAGACATGCTTAGTACAAACTAACTGGTAAAAAAGAGTTTAAAGACCAAAAACTGTTTTATCATGTGGGAACCATTTTAAGCAAATTTTAAACTGAATATTCCAGTCAGATGTTTTATAAGAATATAAACCCATTTAGGGTGGCAAAGAGAGAAACACTGTTTAGGTGGATATCATAGAGATGAACTATAGTAGTAAGAGAAAATTAAATGACCAAGTGTGATGATGTTTTATAAAATATTCTCAATAAAGGTAGTAAAATAGGTAATAGTAATAAAATATGATATTATAAAAAAAATTATAATGTATGTATATGAAATTAGCCTAATAAATAACCTAATCAATAAGAATAAAGAGTATACTCACACCAAAAATGAATTAACTACCTATAAAATTAATTTATAGCCTCAAGGAATAATATAAAGAATCTGAAGTTTATTAAGCTGTTTTTAAATAAATTTTAAAAGTTAAATAATTAATAGTTCAATATTGGTTCATACATATTTAAAATATTAGATGATAAAAATGACTTAGAGGATGAAAGAATAAAGTGTAAAATGTTCCATAACAATTTTTCAATACTTATTTTGGCTATCTAGTGTTTACTAATAGGAAAGATTAGATTCTAAATTAAGTATTTGGAGACTAATATATTATAATATCTATTATTATTGCTTTAATTAATACAATAATAGAAATATACAGAATTTTGATATAATATTGAATAGTTAAAAAGACGATATATAAAACTTAATATTAGATCATATATTGATCCCAAGTAAATAGCTGCAGGGACCTAACTAGATTGTCTCTAATATAATTATAATATGGTAGAGATTATGAAATAGAACGGGTAGTTACATAGAAACATTGGAGAGCTAAAAAGGCACTGTTATTATTATGTTATTTTATTAAGCGATCTAGTATACATTCCTGGCCATGACGAGTATCATGGGAGACGTTAGATCTGGAGAAAATGCCCGAGAGGGTGCTCTTATAACTAAGACACCGTGGATAAGTACAGTGATTTTAGAGGGAAACTGTGGTATTGGCCGTAGGAAAGTTATAGAGCATCGCGTTCTTAAGTCATATACACCTCGAGATATCGGAGAGTGATCCCTAATGGTTCGAATTGTCGCACACGAGCTGAATAGAGAGTTATGTAGAATCATGTGTCTTGAGTAGATGACGAAATATCATTTATTTAAAAAAGATTTTATCATCGACAACAGGTGAGTCTCAGCTTAATATAGTATCTATCCACACCGAGTCTATCAGTTTATACAGAGATAGAACCCCAAATCCAAATGTCACGCATCATCATAACTATTTAGCAGGTTCTACTCTCTATATACTATGGAACATATAATTCGACCTACACTGTTATCTTTCGCCATTCTGACTTAACATTTCCGTAGTGAATGATCTCTCAGTTGACTCATTGTATATCTTATTTCATCTGAAACAGAACTCTTTAGCATAAACCGCACTTTTTGTAAAAAGATACTCTCTCTTACTCATAATCATACACGCTAATGAAATTGCACAAAATAAGTATATGTGGCTTCACAAATGGCTTAAATAAAAAAACTAGTATATATTGGAACTGTGGTAACTGCCATTTGTGAGACCGAGTTAATACGCTTGAGATTGGCTTTGAGACCTCACTATATGACACCACATCCTGCTGTTACACAACTATCATTTATACTCTGCGCAATACCACAAATCAAAACAATAAGAGAAATTATTCTAAGATAAATGAGCAGTTCACGTTCGTCGACTCAATCAGGTCTCCTTTGAAGTTGAAAATGAACGCTTAAAGCCCATACATTCATACAATTATGTTCCCCGCTTCACTTCCAATGAACTCTCACATTATGTGTCCATAAAAATTGTACCCCTTGTCATAAGAGGAACACCCTATTTACATGTGACGATTGAAAACAAAACCATCATGCATACATGTAAAGCTGTCTCATACTATGCAACCAGAAATGCGTGCCATCCTACAACAATGATCAAGGCCACAACTCTATTACGCGACTTATTGACGACTTGAAGGATGCATAACAGATCATCGCTCCTACACATAAATCTAAAATACTGCGCTACTTGAGAGAGATAAATACTTCTAAAAGTGGACGATGGCACCATCAAGTATACTTAACACTGTGACAAATTTAATTAGAGATATAAATCCAAAGTAGAATACGAAAAAACTCACATGACATTCCATCTTCTATGTGAGCTACTCAAATACAAAAAGTTTTATTAACTATCAATAAAATCAAGTAAAAGACGTATGGTAGACAATCGGCTTGAAGATACCCAATGAGTGGAAGACACTAATTAAATTCTGAAAGCCACAACATTTAGCCAGTGTGATGTATAACAGTAAGTTTGAAAGTAGCTAAATCAGTGTTTGGAAGCTAGAAATAAAGCCAATAAGATGCTGGGGCATAATAAATCGCAATGTTGTTTACAAGAGCAAGGAAGTTATGCAAAATGTATAATAGCTATGTTAGGCCAGTAATAGAGTATTGTGCACAAATTTGGGCCCCTTATTTAAAGAAAGACTTAGATATGATGTTTAATGCATTGTGCTGAACAAATATTAGGTATTCACAAGATTTATACTTTATGTGATACGCCCCGCTTTACAACTCAAGCAGCATTGGCCATTCGAATCATCAGAGGAAACTGTTCTGTAAGTGGAAATACAAGTGTTTATATAGAAGGGGTTTTAATATCTTATGACGCGAGAGTCTGATAATGTGTAGATTACGATGGTTCATATGTTTATACTGAGTTTAGATCAAACCGGCGATTTGTTCTATCTATGTCTAGGGAATCATGATTTCACACTTCAATTTCATACGGTAAATAAGGCCCCATCATTACTTATGTTAAAACATCTATTTTGACATAACGTATAGCGAGATACCCATCATATAGCTTTTATATCAATATAAGTTATAGATAACATGGACAGTAGTATGACCATGAGGGGCATATTATTAAATGATAAAAATATAGAAATTGATAATGACATTGCACTATCATATGATATAATGTAGAATAATGCAAATGCATATTCATAGTAATACAGGGTTTGATTAAATTCTTACAATAGTCTGCCAGAGGAGCTTGTTGAGTGTGACTTGATTGTATTATTAAGAATATTAAGATAAAAGGGTAGTTAGTTATTATGCATATAGGGATTTGGGAATCATATAATATATTTGACGAAGCCAAATTGCGTAGTAAGTTTTATTAGTATATTAAGAGTAGGTTAATCTAATATGTTAGTATATTTGATAGCTAATAAGTTGATATGACTAGCATTAATATATAATACTTAGTATTATTCACATTTGACTATTATGCTATGGCACCTTCCCGGTTCTATCAGTGGTAAGATCTATAATTTCTAATATTCTATAACTCTAAGATTAATTTGCACAACGGCTAACATCTTGTGAATATATTTGTATTACTATAACCATAATTTGATCAAAGTCCATCATAGGGTTAAGCTTATTGAGGTAGTAGATTTATGAGCATGATCATTAGTATTTGGGTATAGTGAGTTGACTGGGACAGGTTACCCTGAGAATTATGAGCCACAATGTTATTGCTTTTATTACTTAGTCCTCTATATTCTTAAGATGTCTTAAAATTAGTACTATATAGTCTATCTACACTAAAATCGCACCTATTGTTTCTTATCTATATATATATATTATGACATCCAATTTCAGATCCTTCTAAGTCATATCAAGTTTGTCGCAATCGATATATTTATCGATTATTTCAATAATATCTCGATATTTTAATTGATTTTCAACATAATCTCGATAAATTTATTCGATTTAACAATAATTTAGATATATTCATATATGAATATATGAATTTAGATATATTCATATATTATCACTAAAAGCTCGATAGTTTTAGTAATTATTATCGCAACAATCTCGATTTTCACAATTTTAGTATATATATATATATATATATATATGTATATATATATGTATGATATATATGATTAAATACTCTATATATATATATATATATATATTATTATTATATATATATATATATATATATAAATATATATATATATATATATATATATATATATATATATATATATATAGAAGTGTATATATATATATATATATATATATATATATATATATATATATATATATATATATATATATATATATATATATATATATATATTTATATATATATATATATATATATATATATATATATATATATATATATATATATATATATATGTGTGTGATGAAATACCCTTGGCAAAATAAAATTTATTTATTAAAACATTTAAGAAAACTTTACACAAACTAAAATAAAGATCACAATATACATATAAATTATCATCTTGGCTTTCTTCTCAACTTAAACCTTTAATAGGAAAAATTTCTAATTCCCACCTTTCAAACACGATAGATTTTATTAAACGCATTCAAACTCTAAACCCTTCTACACATCTTTTTCTAAGCTTTGACGTTACCTCTTTATTTACATCTGTCCCTGTTCATTTTACACTTGATCTCTTAGAGAAATACTTATTAGAAAATAATGTCGAGTTAAATTACCCTTTTATTCTTATTAAAAAACTTATTCTTCTTACTCTCGAACACAGTTATTTCACCTTTGACAATCTTTTCTTCAAACAAATTTCTGGCCCTGCTATGGGTTCTCCTCTTTCCCCCATCTTAAGTAATATTTTTATGGAGCTAATTGAACATCAGTATATAATCAATCACCCCCTCCTTTCCAACTCTACATGGCTTCGCTATGTGGATGATGTCTTCTGTTCTATTCCAAAGACTACTAATTTCAATGACATTTTACACTTAATCAACAACATTCATCCTTCTATTTCTTTCACATATGAATTACCCCAAAACTCTTCTTTACCTTTTTTAGACACACTAATTTCTTGGAAAAACTCTACACATCTTTCTTTTTCTGTCTATAAAAAACCTACTTCTTCTTCATCATATATACATTGGTTTTCTACACACACCTATAACCAAATTAGCTACTCTCACATCTCTTTATCTTAGAACATTTAATATCTGTTCTCCTACTAATCTATCAACAGAAACTAAATTTCTTTTTCCACGTCACAAAACTTAATTATCCTCAACATTTCATTTATTCAGCTAACCAATAGCAAAAAAATTAAAATATTATAATAGTAACTCCCCTAACACAAAAACCAATTTAACTTATCTTCCCACCTGTATAACTTAAATTATAAAATTAAACAACATCTCCCAAATATTTGTTTTACAAAAATAATACCATTCCCTAAAAGATTTTCAAACCCCCTAAATCCAATATTATTCATACTTTCTCAATGTATTTATAAGATACCTTGCTTTGACTGCCCTGAGGTATATGTCGGAGAAACTTGTGATTATTCAAGAAGAATGAATCAACACAAGCAAGATTTGATCGATGATACCGAGAACTCTGCTTTAACCACACATCGATCAGTTAAGAACCATAAAATCAATTACAGGATGCTTCCATAAAATTTTGCAGTCATATTAAAAAGAGAAAAATAATAGAATCATATTGCTATAATATGAAAAATTAAATAAAAATAAAGGAAGTTAAATTGGACAGTATTCAGAATTCCATTTTGCTCACTTCAAACTTTAAAGGACGTCAAGAGGAGAGATTTTTAAACAACTAACCAACCAATGTTTTTCGTAGCTTAATGCATAGACTTCTCAAACCTATTTCGTCCACCGCCCACTCTTGAAAATCAATTATTTTTCAGCGCCCCCCAATTTTTTTTTACTTACCAAAACTTAAAAACCACAATGACAGATATATATATATATATATATATATATATATATAGTGTATAGTAGAGAGAGTGAGTATATATATATATATATATATATATATATATAGAGATATATATAAGATATATATATATATAAAGAAATATGAACACCAAAATTACTAAATAACTTCAACACCCCCATTTTTTACCAGGTCTTTACTGCCTTCTTCTATATTACCCAGCGCTCATTAGTAAGGTTTTCGCTCCACTTTGAGAAACACTGCTTTAGAGATAAATATTTTAGTTCCTGTATTTCATTTCTGAAAGAAGTTTTTCAAACTGTGTTAGACGAAAGCTTAAATTAAAACTATCATTATGTATATTGTGATCTTTATTTTAGTTTGTGTAAAGTTTTCTTAAATGTTTTAATAAATAAATTTTATTTTGCCAAGGGTATTTCATCACATAATTTATCTTTTACGTTAAAGTAAAGTTTTTTCAATATATATATATATATATATATATATATATATATATATATATATATATATATATATATTTCTATATATTAAATATGTGTAAATATATATATATATATATATATATATATATATATATATATATATATATATATATATATATATATATAAATATATATATATATATATATATATATATATATATATATATATATATATATATATATATATATATATATATATATATATATATATATATATATATATATATATATATATATATCACAAAATCTTAATATATTTATATTTATTCAATTATTTAGACAAACTTTTCACTAGGGTTTTACCATAGTTTTTACAAGGTTTTTACCAAGGTAAGTTGACTAAAAGTAATCAAATGTGATAAAAAGTATACATGAAGTCTGTTTTTTTTTTTTTTTTTTAAAAAATAATTATTATTTTTCATTTTGTTATGGCTTATTTTAAAATAAAAAACTCGAGTACTAACCAATGATATTAATGATTCACCTGCTGTATAATATATATATATATATATATATATATATATATATATAGTATAATATATATAGAGATATATATATATATATATATATATATATATATATATATATATATATATATATATATATATATATATATATTAAATAAAGTTCGCACACATCACGGGCATAACCCTATTCTAGGAGGAGATCTTCTCTAAGTTATTTCTACCTAGGATCCGGACGGGGATCGAACCCGGACCCTTGCCTTTGCGATTCTGTCGCTCTACTGATTGAGCCACGGTATATATATATATATATATATATATATATATATATATATATATATATATATATATATATATATATATATATATATATATATATATATATATATATATATATATATATATAGTATATAAAGATATATATCTCAAGATATATACATATATATAGTTATATATATATATATATATATATATATATATATATATATATATATAAGATAGTAAATATAACCTTGCATCTACTATTCAGATTTTATGAAAGGTATGAAATAAAAGAAAAATAAAACATAGTATTTCTTCTTTAGAGTTTTTGTGCTTTTCATAAAAAACAAAAACAAAAATGTTTCATAAAAAACACACACACAAAAAAAATGTTTATTTTCGTATTTTCGTGTTTGAAAATAATTTATTTTTTTTTATATATTTTTTTTTAAAAAAAAAACATTTTTTTGAGAGAGTCATTACGAGGAATTTTATTGTTTGTTTTTGCTTGTTAGTTAGTCTTAAGTTTATTTATTTTATAATTTTAATCTTTATTTTTATTAACAATACTGGTACTTTAAATGTCATTATAGCATCGTCATCACATTCATCAATAGCAAACATCATTATCATAATAATCTCATCATCATCAACATCATAAACATCACTATCATCATAATTTCATTATCATCATCACTTCATCAACAACATAAACAATTATCATCATAACCTCATCACCTCATCAATAGTATTTATAATCCTCATCATCCTCTCATCAATATTTATATACATCATCATCCCCTCATCAATAACATAATTATCATCATAATCTCATCATCATCATCACTTCATCAACATCATAAACATCATTATCGTCATAATCTCATCATCTCATCAATAACATTTATCATCATCATCATTATCCTCACATCAGTATTTATTTACATTATTATCATCATATCATCATCCTGTCATCAATAACATAATTATCATCATACTCTCATCATCATCATTATCATCATAATCATATAAAACAAAGCAAATATTTTTACCTAATTATTATTGTATTCATTGTCATCTTCGTATGGCAATCATAAAATATAATAATCATCATAATTTTCTACATCATTGTTAGAATAATAATAATAATAATAATAATAATAATAATAATAATAATAATAATAATAATAATAATAATAATAATAATAATAATAATAATAATAATAATAATAATAATAAAATATTTTTTTACCATTATTGTTTCATTATCATCATAGCAATAATCAAATCGAAGAACAACGCAAACCTTATAATTTTCATCATTATATTTCTAAGTCTCATCATAATAATTAAATCAAAAACCAACACGAGGATCATATCATTCTTTTCATTATTATTATTAACTATATTCACAATCGACAAAATTTTCATGACTGGCATTATCAAAATTATAATCAATTTCTTAATTATCATCAGAAATCCAATCATAATCTTTACAATTCGACATTAATATTTATACTGTAATTTTTCTACTTAATCTTCATCCTTATATAATTTTTTAAATATAACCATCATAATTACCATCAAACCATTCTAACTCAATAACCAACATAGTTTTCGACATCCCTTTTTTAGGATACCGGGGATGGTTTCGGTGTCACATGACAAGTCATGATATACAACAGAAACAGTATATCAGCTCCAGAGGTCAAGACATTAATACAACAGAAACAGGATATCAGCTCCAGAGGTCAAGACATTAATACAACAGAAACAGGATATCAGCTCCAGAGGTCAAGACATTAATACAACAGAAACAGGATATCAGCTCCAGAGGTCAAGACATTAATACAACAGAAACAGGATATCAGCTCCAGAGGTCAAGACATTAATACAACAGAAACAGGATATCAGCTCCAGAGGTCAAGACATTAATACAACAGAAACAGGATATCAGCTCCAGAGGTCAAGACATTAATACAACAGAAACAGGATATCAGCTCCAGAGGTCAAGACATTAATACAACAGAAACAGGATATCAGCTCCAGAGGTCAAGACATTAATACAACAGAAACAGGATATCAGCTCCAGAGGTCAAGACATTAATACAACAGAAACAGGATATCAGCTCCAGAGGTCAAGACATTAATACAACAGAAACAGGATATCAGCTCCAGAGGTCAAGACATTAATACAACAGAAACAGGATATCAGCTCCAGAGGTCAAGACATTAATACAACAGAAACAGGATATCAGCTCCAGAGGTCAAGACATTAATACAACAGAAACAGGATATCAGCTCCAGAGGTCAAGACATTAATACAACAGAAACAGGATATCAGCTCCAGAGGTCAAGACATTAATACAACAGAAACAGGATATCAGCTCCAGAGGTCAAGACATTAATACAACAGAAACAGGATATCAGCTCCAGAGGTCAAGACATTAATACAACAGAAACAGGATATCAGCTCCAGAGGTCAAGACATTAATACAACAGAAACAGGATATCAGCTCCAGAGGTCAAGACATTAATACAACAGAAACAGGATATCAGCTCCAGAGGTCAAGACATTAATACAACAGAAACAGGATATCAGCTCCAGAGGTCAAGACATTAATACAACAGAAACAGGATATCAGCTCCAGAGGTCAAGACATTAATACAACAGAAACAGGATATCAGCTCCAGAGGTCAAGACATTAATACAACAGAAATAGGATATCAGCTCCAGAGGTCAAGACATTACGGGAACTCAAGTGTCAAATACCTTTATATATATATATATATATATATATATATATATATATATATATATATATATATATATATATATATATATATATAAATATATATTTATAAAAGATAATAATATATATAATATTATATATATATATAATATATATAAAAGCTCACACGTCACGTGCATATCCCTATATTTAAGGAGGGTACTTCTCTAGGTAATTTCTATCTAGGATTCGGACTAGGGATCGAACCCGGGCCCTTGCCATGCGACTCTGTCGCTCTACCAATTGAACATATTTTCATCTATCAAAATACGCATTAAGATAACCATATTTCTTATTCTCGTCGTCACCATCATGAACCTGATAATCATCCTTTTTATCATCATAATCATCTTCATGACAATCGTCATCATCATCATCACCATATTCATCACAATCATAATTATCAAAATCACCATCATGTTCCTGGGCATTATGATAATCATAATTATCATCCCCATCATGATCCTGAGCATCATGATGATGATCATCATAATCAACATTTCCTCCATCTTTATATAGAAAATGTTGATTATGATGATGATCATAATCAACATATCCTATATAAAGATGGAGGAAATGTTGATTATGATGATGATAATCATAATCAACATTTCCTCCATCTTTATATAGTCCTAACATTTATTCCTTTATTTTATCTCCTCCAATTTCTTATTTTCTAACATTTTCTTCACTTTTATTATTTCATCACTTTTTGAGACATTTTCCTTATCTTCCTTTTAATTCGGATTTTCTTTGTTTGTTTGTCCATTTAATTGCTTATCCGCCTGTTTGTTTGTTCGTTGTTTATCCAATTCTAATTTCCTTTTTCATTATATATTTTTCAAGAGAGAAAAAAAAAATAACTGCAGCAGAAATACTTCAATTTCCAATCAAAAGACTTGATGCAACTAATTATTTATTATTATTATTATTATTATTATTATTATTATTATTATTATTATTATTATTATTATTATTATTATTATTATTATTATTATTATTAGGATCAATGTTATTATTATTATTATTATTATTATTATTATTATTATTATTATTTATTATTATTATTATTATTATTATTATTATTATTATTAGAAAATTTTGTTTTCTCGATTATTTTATAATTATTATTATTCTTACATTTTTATTATTATTATTATTATTATTATTATTATTATTATTATTATTATTATTATTATTATTATTATTATTATTATTATTATTATTATTATTAGTGGATATTTTAAAGGTATTTAAGATATTTCAGAAGTAGGATCAATTGCTATTGTCATTATATATAATAGTAATATTACCGTTAGTACTTTTAATTTAATAAAACAAAAATAATAATACTAAATTTTTTTTTCATTAGAAAATATAATCGATTTCTGAAAAAAAAAAACATTCAAATTTTATATATATATATATATATAATATATATATATATATATATATATATATATATATATATATATATATATTATATATATATATATATATATATTTTATATATATATAAAAAATTATAAATATATATATATATATATATTATATTATATATAGTATATATATATATATATATATATATTTTCATTAAGGTTGAGAAGATTTTAACCTGTCTAATTCATATAACATAATAAGGGGTGCGGAGCAGGTAAATTTTTTTGAACTGTTTCGACTCCGGCTCCGGCTGCTCCGGCTGCTCCGGCTCCGAAGTTTTAAAATTTCAAGGCTCCGGCTGAGAACTCCTTTATTTTATAGCAAAAACAAAATTCTTCATCTCCGGTGGTCCCGCTCCTCCCAAAACCCTGCGGATCCCGAACCGCAGCCATGCATATAATTTTTTCTGGCACTTTGATCGGGCCGATTGGGGGGCCTTGCGTCGCTTCTACGCTTAACTATAATTGGAATGACTGTTTGTCTCTCCCTCCTTTAGTGACGCTTCGACTTCTCCCGATAAGGTGGGAGCTGTAGTCGTGATGATGAGCAGGTTCATTCCGTCTTCGACTAAATCTTTTCTCTCCTCTAATCCATGGTTCGATCGTTGCTTGTTCTCTGGTATTCAGGCTAGAGACAGTGCGTATCGGGAGTGGAAAAATTCTCGTTCTCCTATCACTCTTGCTAATTTTCATTCTGCTAGAAATCGTTGCAGGGATACTCTTCGACGAGCAAAGCGAGCTTTCATCAAACGAAAGTGCGCTAACCTCCTTGGTTCTCCTACTGACAAATCTTTCTGGCCTCTTGCCAAAAACCATCTCTACCAACTTCTGTAAATCTGTCTTTCCTCCCTTATTCGCTCTGAGTTCTGTTTGCTAATTCTCCAACTGAAAAGGCCAATTCTTCGGCCTCCTATTTCCTCTAAACTCAACCTGGACGATTCTGGCATTCCTCATTCTCCTCCTTCTCCTGTCAGGTGTCCTATGCCTTTGCTGTGATACAATCGATCGGGTGCATGGGCTCCTTGAAATTTACGAACGTTAGGAAGGCGGGTGGCCGGATGCATTCCTCCCGAGTTTTGAGGAGTGTGCTTCCGTGTGGACCCCGCCCCTCGCTTTCAACGTATATTCTCTATGTCTTCAATACTAACACTGTTCCCTCAGTGTTGGAAGCAACGCACATGTCCAACCGATCCGAAAAAAGGATAGCCGCTCTGATCTTTCTAACTATCACCCTATAGTTCTCACTTGTAGTCTATCTAAGATTCTTTGAAACCTTCTCCAAACTCTTCAGTTTCTTAGATCATCTGAATCTCATTCACTTCTTTTCGATCGCCAGTATGGCTTTCGGCGCCTCGAGTCTACTGGCGATATACTTCTCTATCTAACTGATTTATGGGTTTTCCGCCCTTAGGAATAACGGGGAGACTTGCGTGGTGGCGCTTGACATATCAAGCATTTGACGGGTATTGGCACGCGTCACTGACTCTCAAGCTCCCTTCCTTTGGGTTTCCTCTCTCTTTCTACTTATTGTCTAGTTTTCTTCAAAATCGCTCAATGTCGGCTTGTTGTTGACGGGCGACTCTTTCTCTTTTTCTGTTATTGTGGTGTTCCTCATCGTTCTGTCTTATCTCCTACTTATTCTTACTTTTCATTATGATCTTCTCCCTTGCACATCTAACTCTATCCACTCTATGCCGATGACTCGACCTTCATTCTTCAACACATTTCATTCTGCTCCCTCTTTTACTTCTAGAATTGCCTCTCTCTTAATCTTTCCGATTCTATTCTCCTGATCTGGATAGAATTTTCGGTGGGGTCAGTCTCAACCTTGTGAAATTTTAATTCTTTAAAAACTCAACTTCCTTACAAATCTCCTTCTCTTAAAACACCTTCAACTTTCCTATCTCTTTCGACGGTTCTCTCGTTCTCCCTGTTGACAATATAACATCCTGGCTTTAACATAAACAAAAAAATGTCTTGGAAACCTTACATCACAAAGGGTTGCTAGGCGGCCTCAAAGAAACTGGGTTCTGTTTTAGACTGCGAGACTTTTGTTTCCTCTTCTCAGTTGCTTTCAGCTATACAAGGGCCTCATCCGCCCTTGTATGGAGGACTGCTCATATCTGGGGGCTCTGGTTTCACCCGCTTTTGGACAGGTCGAGTCAAAGGCAAAAGACTTATAAACTGTTCCGTACTTTCCACTTCACTTGACCCTCTATCTTTGCGGCGCGATGTTGGTGCTTTATCTCTTTTCTATAGGTAACCGCAGCGCAGGTGCTCGAGGGAACTTGTCACTCGCGGTACTCCACCTTTACGACGTCCTCGTAGCACAAAGAGTGCTATGTCTGCGCAATGAGTTTGTGTGGATATTGACAACTCAAGGCTAGTTCGCTGCGGTCCTTCCTTCTTTCCAGTCACTTCTGTTCTGTGGAATTCTCTTCCATCTTCTGTGTTTCCTGCTGAATTTAATCTCCCGCACTTCAAAGCCTGCGTCTGTGCTCATATGCGTAATTTGCGTTAGTTGTGTACTTCTGAGGCGTGCAACACCCCCTCCTTGAATAGGGCTTCGCCCGTGAGTGGTGGTTGATAACTGTAAAAAAAAAAAAAAATGCATATAATTACATAAATTTTATATAATTTAATTCCTCTGAAGAACTGTCAAATATTTTGTCTAGCCTTTGTTGATATTAAACCCTCCGTACCTTTGCTACCTTTTGGTAATGAAGCTCCGCCCATTTAAAAAAAAAAAATAATAATTCCTTTCCTATCTCTGAAACTCTCAACAAATTCCCTAGAAGCTAGTACCAAATAGTTGATATTTTGGAAGTTTTTTTTTGGTTATTTAGTGTTTCTTTAACGAATCCAATAAAAATTAACTTAACCTAACCTGACCTAACTTAACTTAACCTAACCTAACCTAACAACCTAACTTAACCTAACCTAACTTAACTTAACCTAACCTAACAACCTAACTTAACCTAACCTAACCTAACAACCTAACTTAACTTAACCTAACCTAACTAAACTTAACCTAACTTAACCTAGCCTAACAACCTAACTTAACCTAACCTAGCCTAACCTAACCTAGCCTAACCTAACCTAACCTGACCTAACTTAACTTAACCTAAACTAACCTAACAACCTAACTTAACCTAACCTAACAACCTAACCTAACCTAACAACCTAACTTAACTTAGCCTAACCTAACTTAACTTAACCTAACAACCTAACCTAACCTAACTTAACCTAACCTGACCTAACCTAACTTAACCTAACCTAACAACCTAACTTAGCCTAACCTAACAACCTAACTCAACCTAACCTAATCTAACCTAACAACTTAACTTAACCTAACCTAACCTAACATAACTTAACCTAACCTAACAACCTAACTTAACCTAACCTAACTTGACCTAACTTAACTTAACCTAACCTAACCTAATAACCTAACTTAACCTAACCTAACAACCTAACTTAACCTAACAACCTAACTTTACCTAACCTAACCTAACAACTTAAACTAACCTAACAACCTAACTTAACCTAACCTAACTTCACCTAACCTAACCTAATTTAACCTAACCTAACAACCTAACCTAACCAAACTCCTGCGTCTGGCTGTACGCGAAATTTTTTTTGATGTTGTGTCGACCATTATCCCTGTCGACCATTTGTGCGGGTACCCATTCCCTACATCAAATGCCGCTATTGTACGGCAAATCTTAAAAAGAGTTGAATCGACATTTTCGAATATGTTTTTGTTTAAACATTAGTTTATTATCTATCTGTCTCTAAACTCAAATTAATCCCTTATAAAATATTGTTTAAAGATTACAATCAAAAAGATGGAAAGAGAGATTCCAATCCCTGAAAATAATCCTCATTTTATTTTTGAACTCTTGCTGTGTCTGGATGTGTGAGTAAGTGTGTGTGTGTGTGTATGCGTGTTTGTGTGTATATATAATATATAACTAACTACACACACACACACATATATATATATATATATATAAAAAAACCACCACCCCCCCCAACTATATATATATATATATATATATATATATATATATATAAATATATATATATATATTATATATATTATATATATATAT
>JABUQX010104666.1:0-5000 GCA_015478945.1 Trachelipus rathkii | reverse complement strand
AAATTAAATACAACCTAATCCAAAAAATGGCATATTTCTTTTCAAATATTTATGAGATATAAATAAATACAAAATTGTTTTTTCATTTTTTCATTTTTTTTCTTCCTGAATACATATTTATTTCCATGTTAAATAATTTATAGTTAATATTATATATATATATATATATATATATATATAATATATAGTATATATATATATATATATTATATTATATATATATATATAATATATATATATAAATATATATAGTTTATATTATTAATATATATTATATATATATATTATATATATATATATATATTACTATATATATTAATATATATATATATTAATATATTATATATATATATTATGTAATATATATATGCCGCTTGAATAAGCTAGGATGCAATATAATATAATGATATTAATATATTAAATTTATAATATACTATAGATTAAAAATATCCCAGGTTAAATTATATACCTCAACATTTGTCCGGATCAGTATTGCTAGTAAGTAATACTAATTTAGTCATTATATTTATTATATATATATCATGTTACATATATATATAATCTGGATCATCTAAATATATAAGTATATCATAATTTCGCAAAATGGTAAGTAATAATAACATGACTCAGCTCATCTTCTAAATTTTATGTTACGATTTCATCCCTATTTGAGGCTGACAATTTTTTATATGCTCGTATTAAAGCATAGGTACTTTAAAATTTCGTTCAAACTTAGATTTCGGGTGTAACTATTACTAGGAAATAATTATGATAACTATAATAAGTTTATAATATAGAAAATTATATACATTCATGAATTATTTAATTAGAATATCAGTAGAATAACACCTATATATTCGTAAATGATTTTTAACTAGATTTATTTTACAAAATACGTATTCACTTATAAAATTCCTACTGTTATGCTTAATAATATTAATTAAATACACTTTGGTAAAAGTATGAAAATAATTATATGTGTAAATAATAAAGCTTAAATACAATTAAAATAATTCAAAAATGCCAACATAATTATTATAGTTTCTTTGAAAATAAATATGTTAATTATATAATTGGGAAAGACTACTTTGAAAAAATGTCTAATGATCAATTATTATAAGTTCTAATTATTAATTTAATTTAATTATTTAATTTATTATTATTTAATTATTTAATTATATTATTTAATTATTAATTATTAATATATGTATTTTAATTATTTATATATATTTAATATTATATATTTGGTATGAAATTATTATTATTATTTATTATTATTATTTATATTTACTTATATATATGGGTTTTATAAAGTTATAAGTATTAATAATATTATATTATATATATATTAAATAAATATATATATATATTAATATTATATATATATATATATATTATATACTATATATATAATATATAAATATATATATATAATATATATTAATATTATATTATATATATAAAATATAATATATATCATTATTATATATCTATATATAATATATATATATATATATAATAATACATATTATAATATAGTATAATATATAATATATATATATATTATATATATATAGATATTAATATATATTAATAATATTTATATAGGTTAATTCTACTCCACTGATAAACCTAACATTAGCGATTGTAATACAATAAAAATATATAACAGCTACTAGGATAAATAAAATAATATAATATTACTCAAATATTAAAAGCCTTAACATTTTTTATATCTGCATGAAATTAAAAAAAGAAAAAATTACAAATTATATGTGAAAATGTTAATAAATTTAGATTTAAAAATGGAAAATATTACTCATGATTAATGTACATAATGCGCATTCATATTTTTAGAGAAGAACGAATAAGGATGACTCCATACTCATTACAGAGTGGGAAACGTTGAATAGTATGCCAAATGTCGTAATTATTATTTTTATTTATTACATAAAAAGATATATCCATGGCCATAGCCTCCCGAAAGCATCCATGCTAATAGTATAAGTAAATATACTATTATACTTATCTAATCATTATTATTATAATATGAACCACCTAATATGATAGTATATTAATCTTAGGGTCATGAGCATATATAGTACGTTCCTATCATGTTAACCTTACTATACATTTCCGGCAGTAGCAGAAGAGCAAGAATTACCTATATACTATATAATATTTATCCAAAATTCTTGTTTCTTTTCTATGATCCTGGAGAAAATGTTATTTTTTCTTTTATTTTAATATCTCCTCCTTCTATATAGATAAATGGTCTACGAGCCGACTCATCCTGGATCCAGAAGGGGTATGCGATTTCCCCCCCGTCAGCAACCGGTAAAGCGAAACTTCTCCAACGTCCTTCTGTCATTCCGAAGAAACCCCACGACTATCGTCCTGTCCCATCTTTTAGCTGTTACATCCCTTGGGATTAAATCGGCTCCAGCACCTCTCTGGATGGTCCGTCCAAAGCTATATCATCTCGATCATGCTAAACTTATATACATAAACTCAATTGACCGCTAGAGGAAATAATAAAAAATTTTTTATTAATCAGGAGACATACGTTTTCTCACCTTGTTGCTGACCATATCCTACTAACTATAAAGGTACTAAAATAAGCGCTTGTTTGAAAAAAATTACACTAAAATTGTTCAAAATCGCTTTTTTGGATCCCGTCCGATAAAATCTCTATCATTGATAAAGTCCAAGAATTATGCTTTTTATGGCATTTTGAGAAGAAAATCGATGCTCGCAAGGAGCTCTGAGCGCCTTCGGTAGTAGAGAAAAGAGCTATGACAGTATTGCCTAACATCTGTCCGATTTTTTTTTTAAACTAAAAGAATATCCACCAAATCCGGTATAACGCATAGAAATATGAACAGAGTCGCGGGAGTCTGTCTCGGCCCCTCGGGGTTCGACTGAGCCAGTGGGGACTGTCCTCGTGCCTCGCCCAGAACCTCTGTCTGCCCTATTTGCTCTCGCATGTAAGCCAGGTCGCAGCCTTAAGGTATCATGCTCCGGTCCCCAAAACAGTCAGATGAAAATACAGATAAAATTAACGATTTTCTCCGGTCTCCAGATGGCTATACTTAGTTATAACAAAAAATATATATCATTCGTCAACTCTTGCTCACTCGTACTATTTTGAAGCATCGAGTTGAACGGAAATTTGTACTCGCTCGTATTCCCTCCGCCACAATGGGTAGCACATATGCTCATAGATTTAAAATCTACTAATTTTTAAAAGGTGTTATGTCTCCAAATAAACTATTTTAGAAAATTATCTACAACCCATATTTAATTTTTTTCTAAGTTTTCATTTCTCAGATGTTCTAAGACAAATATGCTGTTGTTCTCTCTCAGCCAAATAAGTTAGTCACATATATCACCCGTACCAAAATATTTAAGACTTAATATATGATATATGATAGGTTCCGTTGTCTCAACCCATATACTCTACACCTCAAACACTCTACCTCTCAACTAGACATCTCCAACCACACTCCAATATACACATTGTATCTTCTCATCACTAAATCGGTTTATCCTTACACATATCACCTATATACTTTACTTTACCTCTACATGAACTATGGCTACGTTCACAAACTTTCCAGAAAATTTACTGTACAGTCTCCTTCTTAGTATAATTTTGTGCATAAAGTAACAACACCATAGAGATGATTAATGTATAATTATATACCACTTGCTATCCAGATGATAATAAATACATATCTACATCAATTATCTCTAATATACTATATACTATCATTGTACACCATACTATCCCCAGTATATATATATATCATATCCCACTATTACTTGTATCCCCTAGATACACCCTAGATTATATACTATTACTCTTATATTTACACGCAACCTTAGTTCTATATCTTTTAATATATATCGTTATATAATACAGAAAATTATTATTATAGGATAAAGTATCATGTATAGCTCTTCCATGCTTTCACTTTCTGATATCATGTATTATATGATAACTAATTATACTTAAACATTATTACTCATTATACGTACTATACATCAGTATAAATATAATACCTATAAATATATATATTGGATAGAACATGAAGAAATATTAGGGGAACAGTGGGAACTCTTGTAGTGAATGACTGCTTTGCAATGCTAACGCCTCGCCATGATATTATATATATAATATAATATATATTATATATCATATTATAATATATATATTATATATTTATAGATATATATATATATAATATATATATATAGTTATATATACTTATATATACGTCATATTTTGGCATTAGGTCCTATCAGATATAATATTTATGAATATTTTCCCTCTGAATTTGATATTATTAATCTTTTATATAGCACTATTGGTTAGTATTTATATACTTAACACGTATATGTTAGTATAATTTATTATATACCATATATATTCTTATTTACAATATATTATTCTCCAATATATTATATATTATAATCAATATAAAATAATATATAGTATATATATATAATATTTATTATTTATATATATTATATTATTATTTATATATATATATATAAATTAATATAAACTATCTATTTATAACTAATTATTCTGTATAGTAGCTAAATATTATAGATATATATATCTAGAATATATTATATAGATATATTATAATATATATATATATATAAAACAGAAACACACTTTCCTCTTTATTCTTTGTATCTACCTTGATTGTAGAGACCGTTTCCCTTGATATGGTATTGTTATTAAAGAACCACAGTTATTAAATTAACTTTTTCGAGAACATTCAATTATTTTGACACTTCAAAATACTAATAATTACAAAGTTTAAACAAAACCAGGAGCTTGTAGTTCTCTTTATCTTTATTCCATTAGCTGTAAAGAGAAAATAAATATAAAATATATAAATAATTTAACATAACCAACTAACTACTTGGTTAAACCACTAACTACTCTTCTTAGTCAAATGTGTCTTGGCTTCCATCTGGTTGAA
>JABUQX010104665.1:0-12500 GCA_015478945.1 Trachelipus rathkii | reverse complement strand
AATAAATGACTTAATGTTAAATTGAGCTTTTTCTCTTAACGAAGACCCTAAGGGTATACCGCACTGATGGTAGGAGTCGCCTTCCGAATCCACATGGTAGCTCTCTCCGGGAGGGTCTCCGAACCCCTGCTCTTTGGTGGCTTGGGTGTCGTGGGCCTGCCCCTTCTACGGGGTATAAACGTCCCCCCCAGGTTCCCCGTCGGCTCGAGCCTCCCATTATTGGGAATTTATAGAGAGAGAGAGAGAGAGAGAGAGAGAGAGAGAGAGAGGAGAGGATCCTGTTCTAAAATAATAGCTAATGGATGATGATATTTTTTATTTCCTAACTAAAATTTTATTAAGGATTCCAAAATGTATTCCTTTTCGCTGAAGCATTGTAGTTTTTGAGACATGATTTAGTTTCCACAATTTTATTAGGATCCAATGTATTCCTTCCCAGAATCATTGTAGTTTTGAGATATGGATCTGATGATAGTTGTCGCTCTAAACCAACAACATATACATATATATACATACATATATATATATATATAGGCATATTTATGGAGTGAAAAAGGATTTATATATATATATATATATATATATATATATATAAAATCGTTTTTATGTATATATATGATTGTAAATTTTGTGTTCTATGCAGGTTTCTACGTTTGTATGTATATCTGTGTATATATGTATGGTTTTATCCTTGTATGTATGTATGTATGTATGTATATATGTATGTATGTATTATGTATGTATGTATGTACGTATGTATGATTTCATCCTTTTATGCATGTATGTTTGTTCTCTTGTATTGTTGCTGCATGTTGGTATGTCGGATTATGTATTTATGTTTATATGTATGTATTTTTGCATTTATGTATCATGTATGTACCCGTAACCATGCTTGTTTGAGGGTTTGTTTTAGATACATAGATACATAAAAACATATAAAATATAGAGATAGTAAAAAGTAGCATGGACCTATCGAGACTATCCCAATCAAACTAAAGTAGATAGGCCTAATCACCCAACATGACCTTGCAGCATGCAAAATACACATCGCACCAAGTTAGGATATATATGCTTTATTTGATTTATTTTCTGTCGATATCTTACACAAAGTAAAGGCAGATATATAAATCAACTTGGCTACTACCAAAAGAAAAAAACTATAGCTAAGGTACATGTTAACCACACTACAAACTTAACTAAATTTTAGCTGCGTTTCCAGAAGCCCGAGTGCAGCCCGTGTGCAAAATCGACTCAGAAACTCTTCGAATTGAAAAAAATTACATTAACCAATCAGAGAACAGGAAATTTAAGTACCTGGAAACGGCCGAGCGCGCCCGTCGGATCAGCTGACAATTGTAAACAAACTCTTATACTTATATTTATCTATTTTATGAAATGATACGATATATTTAGTATCCTTAATATAAAAGTTAACTAAAATATTAAAAAACTTTTGGCAAGCCATTTCCGACACATGTTTTGTAAAGAAATTTGTTTGTAAACAAAGCATCCTTCCGCAGCCCGCCCGTTTACTAATTCCCAAAATCGAGGATTTAACAACGGGCGCCTGACTGTGACGTTTACATGACGTAGAAGTGCGCAAATGGGTGCTGGAAACGATGCATATGCGCCTGTGTGCCCGCCCGGGCTGCAGTCGGACTTCTGGAAACGCAGCTATTGTCATGATTATTAACACGTAGTTTGACTTTAATAACTAACTAAATACCCTCCAATTTGGTTTAATCATAATGCACTATATGATACCCAAACCATCAATGTACCTATCCAATCTTCTCTTAAGTGCTACATGTGAGTAACCTCCTGTGGGAAACCATTATAAAAATTAGCAACCTTATTACTGTATGAGAGTTTTCTTACGTCAAGATGGCATGCATTCTTCCTAATTTTCTTATTGTGTCCTCTGGTCTCCCTTTCGTGGTCTGCTATAAAGAATTTATTGGTCTCAGTATTATATTGGTCTCAGTATTTGTAGACTTGTATCATGTCCACTCTAATAAAACATCTCTACAACTTAATCCGGACGAAACCGAACTTTATTGATCTGAGGATCCTGATTTAATCTGATTATTTGTCTCAATCCACGCAATCCATTCGACGTCTTATTTAAATCTTTTATTTGAGTAATCTACATGAAGAATCTTACACTCTTTATTATTCTTTATTATTAATAAACTTCATTTACCATTTATCTACCACCCAAGAAGTTTATCAAGCTCATTTTGAATCTTTATACATCCATCATTATTCCTTGCAGAGGTAGCATGTTTGGTATCATCTGCAAATCTTAAAACCTTACATATATGAAGAACAAATAATGGTCCCCATCACTGAACCCAGTGGGACACCACTCTTCACTTTTTCCGATAAGAACTTATTGCCATATAGCAATATACACTGCATTATATTCCTCAACCACTCTTTAATCCGTCCACTTACCACTCCACCTATGCCACATTATTACATTATTATAAATTTTGCATCATCCTTATGTGGGGTGCCTTATCAATGGCTTTGCTGAAGTCTAAATATACAACACTAACTGGACCTCCTCGGTCAGTGCAGTCAGTAATGTATTCTATAAATTCGAAAAGGTTTGTCTGACATGATATATCCTTTCTAAAACAATGATAGGAGTACAATATCTTGTTATCATCCAAATGTTTCTCTGTATGGCCTTTCAGTAACTTTTCTAAAACTTTTTACCACTAGAGATGTTAAGCCAACTGGCCTAAAATTCCCAAATCTTCCTTACTACTTTTCATATAATTAGGCACAACATATCCTTATTTTCCAATCCTCTGATACCTCACTAAATGTCATAGATCCCTTAAAAATCAAATACCGTGCCTTTGCAATGCTGCTACTACCCCCCTTTTAGAGTTCAACCATATATACCATAAGGACCTGCAGAAAGGATTTAATTTCTTTTACCTCAGATTCAATTACTGTAAACCAATTTAGTACAAACATACTGGGACTATTAGTCTCTAAACTATCATCCAATCTTTCCTCAGTAAACGCTGATGCAAAATAAGCATTGGAAATGCTAACCAATTCTTTATCTGAACTAACTAAATTTTGATTTATTTAATTAGACCAATTGTTCTAGTTTTACTCTTAAATTTATAAAAGTTAAGATCTTTTTTCGACCCTTATTACTATTCCTTGCTAAATTAATTTATATCCCTCTATTTGCCATTCTTATTGCCTGGTTAAGTTCGTTTCTAATTTTCCTATAATTTTCTAAATTTTCTTCCCTACTTTAAAACATCGCTTTCATTGATTTTCTCTCATAACTCTCTGTTCCACCAATTTAGTTTTCTCATCGCCACCCTAATGAATCTATATTTAAAACATACTAACTGAATATTCGTCAAAATTTGACTGAAGCGTTCCCGCATAACATAATAATTTTGGTCTTGAAATTTCTTATCCCAGTCAAATTTATTAAGCATGTTTCGAAATTTGCTATAATTTCATTTGGGAAATCTAAAATCTTTTCTTATTAACTTGCAATTATGGCTCAGATATCACATTCATGTTAAATCTAATTATGTTATGGTAACTAATCCCAAAATTCTTCTAAACTCTGACCTCATCCATTAAGCTTTCATAGCTCTTTTTTTTTTAATATTAAGTCTAACAGTTATGCATGTCTTGTAGGTTCATGGACTACCTGACTCAAAAAATTATCTAATATACAGATTATAAACACCAAACTTCTATGATCTATATTAGACAAGAAATCTCACTGAAAGTCACGAAAATTAAAATTATCCATTAACCTTTTTCATTATTGTGGCATGCTGTCTCAATTTCTTTTACCATTTACATATCTAATTCTTGGCTCTGATCAGAATATCTATAAAATGCCCAATTCTGTACGATTTGTTGTTCAAAAGAATATTAAACCACACGGATTCAATATCATGATTAGTTTCAATGTTAGTCATTAACACAGATCGAATATTACATTAAATATGACACCAAGCCTCCACCATTTCTTTCTCTATGCTGGTGGTGGTAAAATGAATATCCATCTATTTCATATTCCAGAAAGGAGAATCCCCATAAAATGCTTCATTTACCCATGCCTTAGTAATACAAATAATGTTTAGATTCTCCTTTTTGGGATGATTCATTAGTTCATCTTCTTTATTTCTAAGGCTATGATCAGTTGTGTATAAACACTTAATGCTAAATGTGCTTTTTTGCTTGTGAAGTTGTTGTCTTTATTTAAGCCTAAAGTAATCTTAGTTTTATTAATCCTACCACCATTACAGTCATCATTTCTACAACTATTACTGCTAAGATTTAGCCTTTCACCTCTAACTTTACCTAGTATTCAGGCAGACAAGTCTCCAAATTCCCTTACTACCTAGATAAATTCCATCTTCTGCAAAAAGATCTTCGTACAGAAATTCACTCCATGAATCTAAAAATCTAATATCTTCTGAAATACATAATTTCCTAAAACTTTTATTTACGAATAAATCTCGGCTTCCCCATTCCTGACTTGCTCATAACCTAGGTAATATCCCAGAAATCGTGCACCTTCTACCACTAGCTTTCATCCTCTGAATCAATATCCTATAATCTGGTATTAATTCCCCTGACCTTTCATGCCCTAAATCATTAATACACATTTCTACTATCATATTTGCATCGACATTTGTATCACCAATCTCTCTGTCCATCATATCCACAATCTCTCTCTCTCTCTCTCTCTCTCTCTCTCTCTCTCTCTCTCTCTCTCTCTCTCTCTCTCTCTCGTTAACTATGATATATATATATACACTAGCTATATATATACTCATATAATATATTATATATAGACGATATATATATATATATATATAATACTATATATATACATAGTATACTATATATATATATATATATATGTATACTATATATATATTAGTTATATATATATATATACTATATATACTATATATACTACTATACATATACTATATATATATTATATATATATAAGCCTATATATATATATATTATATATTACATATATACACCTATATATATAATATATATATATAACCTATATATATATATATATATTATATATATATATAATATATAATATATATATATAGATATATAGATTATATATCACTATATATATATTATATGTATATATATAGATTATACTATATATATATTATATAAGTATATAATATATATATATACTCACTATATTATATACTTTATATCATCACTATCATATATATATATATATATACAGTGTGTATCCTTAATATTTCGGGGGGGCCAGAAAAAAATCGTTTCTTTATATATATATACTATACCTATATATATATATATATTATACTATATATATATATAATATGATTATATATATATATATACTCACTATATATATATATATAATATATATATATAGTATATATTAGATATATATACATATATATAATATTATATATATATATATAGTATATATATATATATATATATATATATACTATATATACCTATGTTATATATATATATATATATATAGTATATTAATATACGTATATATACATATATAGTAGATTTACTACTACTAATTAGTATATAATATTATTAAAACTCACTCTATACGCATAATATATCACTATACTAAAAATAGCCCGACTATAACCCTCACTACTATATCATCGATATTTAATATAGTCAAATAAATAATAATACTCAAATAAAAATATAATATATATATATATATATATGTGGATAACAACTATAAATTATATATGATATATAATAAATATAAGTATATATATATATATATATAATATATATATATATATTAAAGTATACTATTAATATATGATATATATATATATTAGATACTCTAATTAAAGGTATAAGTTAAAATTTCTAAAAAAAATTGTAATAACCGAATTAAATCCGTTTTCCATTTTGCATTGTGCTAACGTTTGCTGATAAGAAATGCTAATCCAGTTTTAGCACGAATTTCGCGTAAAAATCGAACATTTGCTTACAAATATTTTTGATCAGCTGTTCTGATGGAGCACGTGGTTTAGGAATAAACAAAAATAAAAAAAATAACAAATTGTTTTTTATTACAAATAATTATATTTGCATCAACTATTGTGATGGAGTTATCGATTTTGGAAGAAATTAGATTAAAGCTGAATTTCATGAATGAAACATTCACCAAATCAAACGAACCTACTACGCCGCCAATCTTGTGTTTACATTTGTTCCGTTAGCAGTTTCCTTAAATTTCGGTGAGAGGGGAAAATATCAATCTTACAGGAATTAGGAAATGTCCTTACGTTTTGGTTGAGCATTTTCCGTGAAGATTTGTGCTTAAATTTGACAAATGGAACGCAAACTCTTAGCTTTTTCCTAAAATTTCCCGTGTAGCAAAAGTGCAAACTCGAAAACGCCTTAAATTACAAAAACCATCTTACCTAAATTGTTAACTTTACTCGCCGGGCGTGAGACGTGCAGCAAATGAGCCGACTCTCACTTCCTTCAGTTTTTACTGTCAAGCCTTTTGATAGTGATATAGTAAGAGATACCAGGCAATGTCCAAAAAAGTCTTTCACTCCAATAGTATTTCCTCAAGGTTCACGCCGGTTCACGCAAGCTCCTTAAATTGCCACCAAACGCTCACTCTACTGAAGCAAGGTCAGACACTGCGCGTCCACAATTGCCAGATATTGCCTTTCTACAAAAAACATTCTGAAGTTGTGGACTGCGAAACATGAAACTAGTTCGTCTATTGCCTTTTTTGGACGGTCTGTGCTGGTCCGATTGCCCATTTCAACTTCCATAAATCCCGTTCTGTTTTTACTAAGACTTCAATGGTGCTTCGAGATCTTCCTTAAATAATGTTACAAAATCTGACTCTGTATCTTCTTATATGACACATTACACCTGTTACGGGTATGACAAATTGCAAGGGAGATGTAATTTCTTTATGATGTTAAAAACCTCTTTCCTAATTGCTGATAATAGGAGTCATCCAAGAATGTAAAAAATGAATGTGTGCGCATAATAAGTTCTGTGTGTTCGAGAGAGTAGGAATGCTTGGGGTCTGTGTTTTGGAATTTGTTATTCTGTGTACAGCAATTTCAAAGATACCACAGACGTCATATTCAGTATGCGGGGGGGGCCTACAACATTCTCAAAAAATCTGTTGAAATTCTAATGTTGTATTTTCTCTGATGGTTCAAGTTTAGTCTCTCTAACTAAAGGCACTTACGAGCATTATTCCTACAGCGGAAAAGTGTGAGAATTGGTAGGGGCTCGAGCCGACGGGGGGGGACAGAAGGGGGGATTGCATTACCGCCGGAGGGGAGGGGCGGAGAACCCCGCGACACCCCAAAGACCAAAGAGTGGGGGCCGGAGGACCCATTCCGCCGGAGGGGGATTGAGGCCCCCGCCGCGGCCACGAGGGCCGAGAGACCCCGACTTCCGCCATCTTTGCGGTCCCTAGGGAGCCTGGAGGAAAAACGAAATAATAAATAATAAAAATTAATTGTAACGAGCGTCTGTACTCACTACAAAGAAAGAAAGAAAGGAAGTAAAAATAGATACATAGAAAAATTAATCCAGCTGAGAATAGTTATCTGATGAATACCACTATTCGGGGGAGAGGGTAGGCATGGCCCGCTGTCGAGTGCCCCAACGGATACGACTAGCGATGCCGTGCCTAGTCGCTATATACAACGGTGAGGGTAGAGCATATAGGAAAATAATTTCTAAGATCACTCAGCGAGTATAGAGGGAGTAATAGATTATATTAATATATAATATAGAGAAATAAGATATATATAGATAGATTATTAGATAGATAGATAGATAGAGAAGATATTATAGATATATATATATATAGATATAGATATATATAATAAGATGAGTTAGATTATATGATATATATATAGTATAGATAATATAGTATAAGATATGATATATAAGTATAGAGATAAGTAGAGATTAATATTATATTAACGATAATATAAAATAAGAAATTAAATGATTAGTGGATGAGAATAAATCAGTTGTGGAGAGTCAAATAAAAAAATAAAGAAGTCGTAAGCAGAAAGTGAATGGTGAAGTGTTAGTAAGGCTATAAAATAATGTAGATCCAACCTGTTGCAATACAAAGTAGTTAGAGGCGATGGTTACGTGAAGGTCCATAAACGATTAGGAAAGTATAAAAGTATAGATAGTATAATGATATACAAGTAATTTTATCCAGTGGTCCTCTCTCTCTTCTCGTCTCTCTCTCTTCATACTCTCTCATAAATAAAGATATAGATAGAATTGGGTCATAGTAGAGAATAGAGATATTATTAAGAGATTATAGAGAGATTATATATATAAGAAATAAGAGAATAGTAATATATAATATTATATAGATTATATATATATAGATAGATATATATAATAATAGATATAGATATATAATATAGTTATATATATATTATATAGAGATTAGAGATGAAGCGTAGCTAAAATAATAGTATATGCATATGACGTAGCACGTACGTATAGTTGAGTGAAGATATGGCTATAGTTATGTGAGGCCTGACATAGAATATAATAAATACCCCTCATATAAATCGTATTATTATATAAGTCCTAAAAGTAATAATATAGATAGTAAAATAAATAAATAATATAAATAAGGTTCTTTTAACATCGATTTAAGAGATAGGAGATATAGTAATATAAGAGTATATAATATATATTAATATATAGATATAGATAATAAATATATTAATAAATATAGATAATATGATATTCTCTCTCTCTCTTACTCTACACATATGAATATAGTATATATATAATATATATATAGTATTAAGTATATATTATAAGATAATAATAATAACTAATATAAAATATAATATATATAAGTAGATATATATATATATAGGATAATAGATATAAATATATAATTATATAGTTAATTAATATATACATATTATAATGATATAGTATGTAGTAAAGAGTTCCCAATATAATAATATTATATGATTGTTGATAATTTAAATTACTTCCACGTTCGAGATAGGCATTTATGAAGTATGTACAAGTTCTGAAGTTAGAGTACCCAACAAATGTGCAAACAATGAGGAAGTTAAAAATTACTCTGTGATTTATTTTGTAATATCGGTGAGATCGTTAGCTGTTTTGAGTATATTATAAAGTATGAAGTAGAGAATAATAATATGGATATATAGATTAATTCATAATATATATTACTCAGATAAAGTTATAGAGTAAATATATATATATAAGAGATAGATGTAAATAAGATATATATATATGATATGAATAAATAGAAGTAGTGTGTCGTATGGTATATATATTATATAGTATGATAGGCGCGGCTGTGTACGGGGAAGGCACCACAAGCGCGGGCGCAGATGCGTCGTAAAAAGAAACGGAGAAAAACAGCACGATAGTAAGCTGTAAATCTAAGAATAATTTCAATATCTACGTATTTGGAAATCTATTTAAAATAATGGTTTTAAAATGGTTAGTAGCAAGAAAACGGCTGAAGTTACATTAAGAATCAAATCAATGATGTATACTATCGAACAGAGAAAAAGACACGTAGTGTACAAATAAGAGTACATGAGACATAGTGAGGAATTTTATTTGATACGCTATCAAAGAATGTGGTAATACATATAGATGGACTATTAACCAGAAACACAGCTGTATCGTCAGTCCGGCAAAAGGGCGTAGAAAGAAGAGCCGTGTGGTGATAATATCTTAATTATTAGTCATATATTATGCCGCGATTAGTGTTGGCCACAAAGCTCCTTCTTCTGAGATCTTCTGCAGCAAGGAGAATCCAGCAGAGTCTTATATAAAAAAAGTAAGATCAGAGAGAGAAAGGATCTATTTAATAATATATCCTGCCGGGGAAAACACGAGGGTAAGAGATCTATGATCTAATCACCGTACGGAGGTGAGGAGGTACGAGCTCACTGAACCTCCCACGCCTTATATATATATATATAGGTAGTATATATATAGTATTCGAGGTATCCCTGACGCCCTCAGTAACCTGATGGTAATAGTGAAAAAACGTACCTCTCTCCCTAGTATGACACCCTCGCCGACCCTCTACGGGTGCTAATGATAATAAGATTATATATATATAATTTAAATATAATATATATATTATATAATATAATAATAGTATGATATAATATATATATAATGATAATATAATAAATAATATATATATTATATTAATATATATATATATATATAATAATATAATGTATAAATGAGAAAATTATTATATAATATATGAATATTAAATATATAACGGTAATATACTATAAATATTATGTATATAAGACTATATAATATATTGTATATAATATATAAAAAGATATTATATAATATATATATGATGATTATATATAATATAATAGTATATTAATATATAAAGATAAATATAATACTAATATAGATATTAATATATATAATAAATAGTCTTATACTTTATATATATAAATATATATATATATATATATAATATATATATAAAATATAATATATATTGAAGAGATGAAATAATGAGTAAGAGAGAGATAGAGAAGAGGTTGGTTTTCAATATATAGAATTAGAGAGATAGTAGGATAGATGAGGAGGATTATGAGATGAGATGATAGAGAGAAGAAACAGTATAGAAGAGTATAATTAGAGTATGAATAGAAGATAAGCTTAGAAATGAGGAGAAGAGAGTATATTATATTACTAAACATATTTACTATATTTTTGTTTAAAATAATTATTTTATGTATCTAATTATATGAATCTTTTAATAATAACCTTT
Organism: Trachelipus rathkii; assembly: GCA_015478945.1. Taxonomy (NCBI): domain Eukaryota; kingdom Metazoa; phylum Arthropoda; class Malacostraca; order Isopoda; family Trachelipodidae; genus Trachelipus; species Trachelipus rathkii. The sequence continues at coordinate 1,618 of JABUQX010104665.1, read as the reverse complement.
TACTGTGTTAATTCTTAGTTCCAATTTATCAGAAAATGGGAAGTGATGAGGACAAAATAAACCTTTAATTTTCGAAATATATATATTAGAACACGATAATACATAACGTCATTGCGATTTTCTTAGTTATACATAAATTAAAATTAAATCAATTAGAATCTTTAAAAAAAAATGTTAACAACCTTTATATAACTAACAGGTAAAATCGTCAATATTAAGCATTTCGCTACAGGAAGAAATGAAATGATAGGACACGGGTCTTGGAGGCAAAGTTTCTTCTTTTTAAAAGGGGACTTATCTATGACGAGAGAGGCAAGGTGCTAAATTAGATTATCAAACTCAGCTAAAAAAGAAAAAGCACCATTATATTAATTCAGAGTATTCTATCTTCGGGATATTCCTTTCTAATATTTTTATGATTAAACATTGCATAATCAACGAATGTGATTGTTGATAAAATATTTGAAGTATATTCCATTCTACAGAGTTCTTCTTTTTTTAGCTTCTCTTATATCATGTCTTTCTAGAGAAATATCTAGTTTTCTTTCAAATCAGATATTAGAATTTAAATATATGAATTATATAACTTTCATACGAGGGTATCATGATGAACAAACATAGGAAATTGGTTTATTTTAATATTTTTCTTAAACTTTACGTACGATTTACAATCATCCACTATTAAAAAAATAAAAATTACTATTGATATAATAATAAAAATATATAGAGTCACACGAGAGTAGATGATAATTGTAGCTACATGCGCTGCATATCCACACATTTGATTCGACATCGTACTGCTATTGTTGAGAAGGATGACCGAAGCACGTATGTGAGATATAAAAGTTGTGCAAGATTGAGCATCAGAAATAGAGGAATTGCAAATGAGCGTGATGATGCTTTACACTTCTTGTCTATAAAATTTTACATTCTACTAAGTTCAATTGTATACAATGTAATGTTATTCTCAGTACTTTATGTATAAAACAGTTCACAAAACAAAGTTAATTAGGACGCGGAAGCGCAAAAAATTTTAAGTCGTGGAACTAACTGCAGAGCCAGAAAAATGTTGAAGGATATGTATAACGCGTTCATTTGCGATCAGTGAATACAAAGATGCTCAGTGATCACTGATGGTGGAGAAGCTTGCACGATTTAGTAGAGTACGCCTGCTAGTTATAAAAGGATAATTTATATAATATATAGATAATAGATAAAGTAATATATATATATATTATAGAATAATATAATAAAATATATAGTAATATATATATATAGTATATATATATATATTATTATATATATATATAATATAAATAATATAATAGATATAATATAATATATATATATTAATATAAGTAATAATAATTATTTAGATATATAAGATATAATAATATATAAATATTATATATATAATATATATATATATAATATAGATGATAAGATATAGATAGATGATATATATATATATAAATAATATGTAAATAATAAGATATATATGAATATATATAATATTAATATAAATATATATATTAATATATAATATAATAGATATATATTATTATATATAATAGGTAAATTTTATTAATTATATAATAATGATTATATATATATATAA
>JABUQX010104664.1:10000-15691 GCA_015478945.1 Trachelipus rathkii | reverse complement strand
AAGAGAGAGTTTGTCTCTCCAGGGCTGAGGTGTTTTATTGGCATCAACTCCGACGACGTCAGAGTTATTAATATTTATTGAATGAGTCCAGGGAGATGGTTTACTGGTCATCCCAGGAGATTTTTTTAACTCTGCGCATCAGGCGGTATCAGCGGGATTCGAACATTGACCTCCGCGGTCGCAGAGTTATCAATAGGCCGCGGATGCTCTACCCACTAGCGCCATCCAGCGTCCGCAAAAAAAAGACGCTTCAATGTAGTTTTTTTAAAGCACGCTCCGGTTTTCTATCCGCATAAATTGGCCGGCTGGCAAGGTATCAATATATGATCAATAGTATCATTAATATTTATTATTTATACTTATTATATATTTATATACACAGTATATATATAGTACTACTATATATCATATATATATATATATATCATACTATATACTATATGTATATATATATATAATATATACTATATCCTACATTTGACGGTATATATATAGCTATAGTATATTATATATATATATAATATATATATATTAAACTCTAAACCTGTAAGTATATTTATATTCGATAATTATAATATATATATATATAGATAGTATATATATATTATATCTATAGTACTACTATATATATATATATAATACTACTAGATATACTATCATACTATATATATATGAATATATATATTAGCTATAGGTATACTTATATATATGATATATATATATGATAAGTATATATATAATCTATATGAGTTCACATAATTATGATACACTATCTATATATATATATATATATATATCTATACATATATATATATATAAATAAAAAAATAAAAAAAAATATATATCAGTATGTATATATATATATATAACGTATCTATGTAGTATATATATATAATATATACTATATACTGATAGTCTATATATATATATATATAGTAACATATATATATTATATAATATACTATAGTCTAGGTTAGGTATTAAACGCGTAATTCGTATGAGTTGCACGTGACTACCTGACAGAGAATGCAAATAAAATCTGTGTAACACATCATTGCTCTAAAGCGTTGTAAAATAGACAAACACTACATCCAAAACTTTGTCGTTATTTTTTCATTTTTATTTTATGTTAGCTTTTAATTATTTTGTACTTTTCATACACTGAACTCTCTCATTGGCAAAAACGGTATTCAATTTTAGTGTAGGGTAGCTATCTTTTAACTGTGGCGTCGCCTAATCTGGAGGCTATATATATAGTATATATATATATATATAGTATATATATATATATATACCCTATATATATATAGTATATATATACTATAGTATTAGTATATAATATATACTATATACTATATTATTACTATAATATATATATATATATACATATATGATATATATGTATAAATATATATTGATTATAAACATATGAAATATGCGATGATAGTCGGAATATCAAATATTGGTTCTCCCGAATATCAATATTCTTCTGGCGATAATATCGAAGGCGATATGATATTTTTTAACAATATGCGCTATGGTCGGATTTATCGTATAGACTTAGATTGTTTACAGTTCCATAATGAATGACGCATAAAAAAATTTGAAAAGAAATGGATGGAAAGTAAAGAATAAAGACAGAACCCAAGAGGGGGCACAAGCTCATTAATTATATCTAAATGACAATGAGGGCATCTAGCTTTTGCCGCAATTAGGGCGCGATGCCAGTATTGTAAATATCATTATATTCACGGTATAAAAAATGGAAAGGTGTATATTTCAAAATCAGGGGCTGATAGATATCATATTCAACAAGATAAGTTTTTTCCAGATATGATTTGTATAATGTTACTCGTGAAAACTAGTAGCAAATGAAAGGTATATGGTGATGAAGGAAGTGATTGAAAAAGCTTATGGCTAAAAAAGGCTTTCAATAATGCCAGATAATCGAAAGCAGTATTCCAAGTATAAATTTGGGCACAATCAACACCCTGACCCTTTCAAATGAGCAAGCGTTATTTATGCAGATGTTAACAAATTTAATTTTGATGAATAAATGCTTTATATTGCTAAACGTCTACAGAATTTTTTAATATGAGGTTTTATTTAGATTTAGACAGTTTTGTAAAAATTGGTTCAGGTGAGATAAAATAAGTATAGGGAGAGATAATGGCGGGTTGGTACCACTATAGCCTTTTTCAAATTACACGCTAGGCCAGTTGGTGATTGACAACGCTGCTTAATTTAAAAAAATTTGACCTGAGAATCGACCAATAGCAATTTAGAGTATGAACATAATAATTATTTCAAAATTTTCTGGTTAACTTCAATGATGAGGTCACCCGCACCTTTTTTATACATGGTCAAAAAAAAGGTTCTGTCGGAATTATTTTGTTAACAAAGATAGCACTAAGGGCTGAAGCCTATTACTTAATCGTGAATAAAACCACTAAGTGGTGTTGGAGGTTCACTTCAGTAATGGTTCAAATTAACTTAAGAGGATGAAGTACAAATTCTTAAATTTTCTATATCAAATACCAAATAAACTAAATTCTGATCTTTATAAAGAGTTCATCTTGTCGCCGAAGAATTCTAACAAGTTCTGTCCTGGTTTTCATCTTCCTTAATAGGATATAAATAATTTCTCAGACAGTTTTTTTTTGCTGAAAATGCGAGAATTAATTGTGCACTAAACAGAGTGTAAATTAGGGGTGGGCCGGAAATAGCGCAATCGCATGAGCACCAGGCAATACTGGTGGTGATCTTTATGCGGATACGCGGATAGCGGCCATCCATTATCTTCTAAATGAAGGAATGAGAGTTCATATTGCGCAAATAAATACACTTACGGCAATTTGTATTCCAGGAGACAGTCTGGAAATGAGTAAAAGATTGAGTCTTGAATCACATCCTCATAGCGACTATGAACATCATTTTTTTTTTTTTATTTTTTTTTTTTTTTTTCTTTTGTTTTTTTTTATACACTGTGGAAAAATTTTGAAAGCAAAATATTACATCAGTCGTAACTAATGGCCAGTTTGGTAAATTGGTATGTACTGGAAACTTTGAATAGTGCAGTTGGATTATTTATGAAAGTTCCAAGCTTATGTGAAGATTTTGTTTTTTATAGAAGAGAAAAGTCTAAAAAAAGAAACAATTATAAGTAAGATGCTACTGATTAGTAAGGTTTATTCCGTGGTGGGAAATCATTTCAGCGCCCAAGAGAAATACGCAGCAATAATGCACGAGTCACACGCAAGGTCCCGATTGGCTAAGACAGAAGATCATAAACCAAAAAGTTAATATTTGGCAATTTAAGTAAAAATTGTATATTAATTGGTGATGGAATGTTTGGGTTGAAAATATTGCGTAGTGCGAGAAACAACCAAGTAAAATATTCTTGCTGCAACAGGGCGTAAAACTAGTAAAATTGCACAACTTAGCTTACATTTTTCAAACTCCCCTTTTTTGATGTACTGTGAGTTGTAGTAGTCTAATTTGAATAGCTTTAAAGTACACCACAAAACAAAATGAAAAACCAAAATTATTTTCTCTGCAGGTGGCGATTTAGCACAGGTATTCTTTTGTAATTAATGATTCTGTTTGGCCAGATGAGGTGTATAGTAGATATATAGATATATATCGTATCAGTATTATATATATATAGTATATAATAATTGATAAGATACGTATATGATGGTTATTTGGAGAAAGATTTGAATATTCCCCCCTACTTTCATCTTCTGGTCTCAAGTTGGTGATCTTCGTGTTAGCCATATTAGGAAAAGTTCCCCTTATCTTAAAATTTTTTTGTTGGTTGGTTTCTTTCTTCATTGTAATTTTATTTTTAAGAATTTTTTTTAAAGCATTAAATTGTTTTATTTAATCTGACTCACTTATTAAGGTATATAGGACTTATATTAGGTCACTCTTAAGGAGCATCACTTTGTCTAACCAGAAACTAGCTTGGACAAGGAAATGATGAAAGGGGTAATTAGTTTTCATCTTTAATCAACAACGCATTGGGTATATTAGTTTCACACTTAATTTCACAGAATATATAACATCCGGCAATTAAATGGTACCTAGATCTTATAATTTTAAATTTCACTGTAGAATCAATGTTGCTAAGTACCCGACCCTGCTTGGGGAGCTTATTTTAATACATGAACCTCTTCTTATATTAATTAGATTTGGCTAGTATATTTTTCTATTCATAACTTTTAAGTTGAAAGACGTTATAGGCAAAAATCAAATTTAATAAGAACAATTTGTATATTTCCTTCATAGGAGACTTTAAATACTTTATTTTTTTTCATATTTAGTCGTGTTTTGGCTGGTGGCGAGGAATTTGGGCGAAGCGTATCTGCACTGTCTTCTCGAAGGAGTTTTATCTATACGTCCTAATCATGAACATCGGTGAAGAAATATTTATTTTTTACTTTGTTCTGTTCAAGAATTAAATATAAATGTAATATTTGTTAATTAGAAATTTAGATATTTTTTTGTTCGGCTTTTTTGGATACATCCAAGTTGTCTTATTTCGCATTTACTCCAAATATCACTAAGACCCAAGAAATGATAGTGGAGTTGGATGAGTGAAAATCCTTCTATGCGATCCCTTGCTAATCACCATGGCTAAAGAGTTTCTCACATTTTAAAATAGTATATATAATGTAGTATGCGTGGTATGTGGTGAAAGAAAAAGAGAAAGTCCTACTAGACAAGCCATGCTATTTTCGAAAGTAGGCTGGAGATACGTTGTTAATAAAGAGGGAAAGGAGAAAACCACTTGGCACTAAAGGGCAATATAATATTCCAATACAACCTAACATTTAATTACCACCTTTCCAATACCTAAGAATTATTATTAGGAAGCATGGTATTACTGAAGCGTCCTATTATATATATATATATATTAATATTCATAATATTTTCCATTATACAATATATATATAATATATTATTATGATGATAAAAAAAATATTATATATATAAAATATAAAATAATATAGTATATGATATAAATATATATTGATATAATAGTATAGTATATATAGTATAGATATATATATATATATCTATATTATATTATTATAGATATAAGATATATATATAATATTATATATATATTATATATATATATATATATATATATAGATATATAGCTAGATAGTATATGATAGTATAAGTAATATAGTAATGAGTAAGTAATTAATATGACGTCTCTGCAAACTTTTTGTGCAAATATAATTCTTAAAATAAAAATATATTGCTTAAACTTACTCATTTTCATAAGCCTACGGCTGAAGCCACAAAAAAAATATATAGCATTTCTTTTCTACATTTTGTTAAATTTAAATAAAATTATATTTGAAATCACATATGCTTCTCTTTTTTTTTTGGTTCGTGACTTCAGAATCAAATTCATTTCCCAGGGGTACCAACTTACGAAGGCTTAAATTATTTTCTCGCTACTGTTACTTAGGTTCCATATATAAATAATATATATAAATATATATATATATATATATATATATAATATATATATATATATAATATATATATATTATAGGTAGTATATAGTAGTCTAGTAAGTAGCGATATATAATATTATATAGTATATATAGTATATATAATATACATATATATTATATATATATATATATATATAGATATATATAAATAATA
>JABUQX010104664.1:0-5000 GCA_015478945.1 Trachelipus rathkii | reverse complement strand
AGATTATGTGTTTATATAATTAAGTTTTAAATTGCATTAGTATGTATATATAGTAAACATTGATATTTTTATTATATAATAAAAATATACATTTTGAGACTATTTCAACAGGTTTTTTCCACTTTACTATAATATTTCCATTCAAAAGATTGCTATTCCTTTCATTTGATTATTGACCTCCAAACCGAGTCAGTACTCGCAACCAGGTGGAATAAGTACTGATATCCGATCGATCTGTTTTATAAATGAATTAAAACCTAAATAATCCACTATTAACTTATGTTTATTTCAACGGCTTTCAGAACTCGGGTTGTTTTAATTAATCTGCTGTGCTTAAATCCAAGTTTTGTGCGCAACTTGGAGATAGCTCTATTGGCTTTTATAGCCACCTGATATTCCTCACCGCAAACCATGCAGTTGGTTCCAATCCCAGAGGAAAGCAATAATTCTTTAACCTTTCTCAAATATTTTTCGTTTAAATGCATAGTTAACTTTTAGGCAATATTAAAGTCTTATATATCAAAACAACGAAGATAGCGACAGGCTGACACCTGTGCATTCCGCCTGGACGGAACTCGGGTTTCTTTTGTATAACTGTTCTTGAATCCAATTTTTTGGGTTGGAGGATAGCTCAGTTGTATAGCACCGGCATATTGTCCTCACGCCGCAACATTCGGTTGTTCAATCCCCATAACATTAAATTTAATAGCTTAAGCTATTTTTATTCTTATATATAGAATTAATATAATATATAATATATATTATTAAATAATATATATATTAATATATGATATAATATTATAAATGTAATATAAAATAATAACCAGAAGCCAAATACATCTATAATGAGAATAGGAGATAATAATAAAGTATTATTTCATATTAATATTAAATATTTTAAAAAATACATACAATCCACGTACTTTATTATCATCAACCGTTACTATAATAACGATGTTTTTGATATAATTCAACTATCCCAGAAAGCTTTCGCATCCCATTCAATTTTTTATGGTCCATAGTCGATCTTCTCCTTCTGCCGAAAATCACATACCCTCTAGAACACCGAATAAACCAATCTCCAACAAACAACCTCGCAATCGTAATATAGAAGATCCATCCTACCAAGTAATTATCTACTCTTAAAGTAGCGATTTATTCCCACTTTCAAAAAGACTCTTAGTAACTCATATCTACTCATTAAATATTCAGCAAATATACTTACCTACTCTCTATATCTCTACAAAAAGACTAGCTAAATAGGGGCGCATCAACCTAACAATCGCCTTGGTCCAAGGTAAAGATATACCTAAAGAGCTAAATAGAACTAAGACCGGGTTCCTTACCCCTAAGTTTAACGCCCTCTAACCAATCCTAACGCAGGCAATAAGCCTACAATCCTATAACCTATCGCAAACTAAACTACCTAATCAATCATCAATCTTCATCGTATCAATTATTATTATTATTATGCAATGAAAAATTTTTCTTAATCCAAACTACATAATACCCTCACTGGAAGCTTATATCTAAGCACAATTCTACCATAAACCATGACACTAGAAACCATAAAACTAATACTATATCTACATCCCAAATAAATCCTACAAAATATCACAGAACATGAACTCATATACCCATAACTATACCTCTACTACCAAGGCCATACTATGTTAATCATTATCAACTACTATTATAAAGAAATACAATAGATTAGTAATTCTCCAGCATAACTCATCTAAAGTAGTTATATGAAATTAACACCATTCTAAGTTACAAATATATATTAGATATTCTCTTATTAATTGATAGTAAGTACAGAACACATAATCATATTTAATCAAAACAAATATTAATTATACTTAAAAGATACTACATCTTTATACAGTTTTTTTTTAGACACAAGATTCTTAACTAAACAAATTAAGAATCTTTAAAACTCTAATAACAATAAATATAAAAAAATCGTTAAAAAGAAAGATACTAATCATTTATCTAAGCTTCACCAATCCTATCTAGTAATTGATATATCTGTCATCTCTCGAGGTCAACTTTACTCATATATCCCCTACTATTATCATAATACTTACAAAACTACTAACACAATTAAACATGCTATTATATATCATAAATATAAGCTGATCCACTCAAGTATGTACGGGTCAAAATCAAATAATATATATATATAAATATATAATATATATATATATATATATATAGTATATAAATATTAATATATATATATATATATTATAATATATAATAATATATAATATATATATAATATAATATAATAATATAATATATATATTAATTATATATTATACGATTATATATATATATAAATATATAATATATATATATATATATATATATATAATATATATTATATATATATAATATATATATTATATATATAATATATTATATATAATATATATATATATATAAATAAAATCAATTTCTGATAAAAATTTCTGGCCTCTGCCAAAAACATCTCTAAAAACTTCTAAAATCTGCCTTTCCTCCATCCTACTTGTCACCTGACGTTCTTTACCTAAAACACTTATATCATACTGAAATACTATAATCTACTTCGCCTATCTTATTCATCTAATTCTACTCTGAACGATTCTCCTAGCTTATTCCTAATACCTCTCTGACTATTACTCTTAATATATACCTCTCTAATAATATATTCTAGGTCTTCAATACCCGTATGATTACGAACATTAACATAGAGGTATAGCAAGGTAATTATTCTATGAATATATACTAAGTAATATTCTATATATAGTATAAAAACTATATATAGCCCTAATGCATTTCCTCCACCGATATATAGGTTTTATATCAGGTAAGTATGACATTCATGACTGAACCCTTCTCCTCGTCTCAAACTCTACTCTCTATGCCTAATACTTTACATTTCCTCAGTGCTGGAAGCTCACGTATTTCCAGCCAATCCCGAAAAATTTATCCACGTATCCTTCCAACAACATCCAAGCTCTCACTGACTATCCAAAAATTGAAATTACTATAACTCTGTTCCTGGATCATATGGAGTCCACCCTTTTTCAATCATCAGGGGGTATTGCTTTCGGACGATGAGTCAACTTGAGACTATCCTATCTAACTGATCATAACAATTCGTTCACAAAAAAATAAAAAATACTAATAACTAACATTTTTTATAAAAAATATATTCCATTTCCTCAAATTTTAGGGTTAACCTAAAATCTAACTATTCTGGTCCATTTCAGTTACAATAAATATAAACAAGTTTCATTAGTAAACCACTTTCAACTTGTTAACGCATTAAGTTTACCCTAAAATATATATATAATAGATAAAGATAATAGAATATATAACTTATATTATATATATGAGATTATATATATTATATATATATATATATATAATATATATATATTATATACCTATTATAATATAAATATATATATTATATATATATGTATATATATATATATAAGACATTATATATATTACTATATTAATAATATATATATATATATATATATATATAAAATTATATTAATATAATATATATATAAATATATTTAAATCCAGTACTTAGTGTATATGAAGCCTCTAGCTAACAGGACAACTATGTACGATCTATGCTTCATATTAAATAATTATTAAATGTCTTGCGTAAAATGAACGATTTGAATATCATGAATTAAAGTTCTTCACATGTTATAGATATATATAATATATTATAATTTAATTATCTCCGTCTGTTGAAAATTATTTGTAAAAATATTTATATAATATAATATCAGATAAATATAATAATATATATATATTATAATATAAAAGATAATTAATTAAGATATATATATATAATATATATATATATATATATATATATATTTATTATATTAATATTAATAATTATATTACATTAAATAATCAAATAAAATAAGTTAAAATATTTGATTTAAGAATTAATACTTACCTCATGTCAAAATAATAGGATATATATTCAGATTTTTTACTGGCAGCTAAAATCACCATACATTACCATAAAAAAATCTTCTCCAGTCATATATATGTGAAACTCTGCTATTTACCTATATTCTAGAATATATATATATATTAATAATATATATAGTATATATATATATATATATTATATAATTATTATTATATATAAAATATATATATTATAAAATATAATATATATAATATAATATATAATATATATTACATAATATATATATTATATAAAATTATTATAATAATATATAATATTTATATATAAATATATATTATATACTATATATATATATATTAATGTATCAGTGTTATGAACTTAATATCTGAATGTAAGACAACGTGAGTTCATATTTATCAGTACTAATATCTTTCTGTAAGTATCTAGGTTAAAATATCTTAATATTAAAACTTAATATTCTTTAACTGTAACTCAATCCCAACATCAATGAAAATATTATCATAATTTTATATTTATTGAGAAGCTGTATCAGTTTTGCAAAATAATTATAAAATAAATTGATAGTTAGTTTCCCTAATATATATATTAATATATATATATATATACGAAACTAATATTATATAATAGACAAGAATATATTACCATAATAACTAAGATTACGTGATAAGAGTCAAAAACTAATTAACGATTTAAATAATTTATATACCTACTATATATAAAATCATATTCTGTGTATCAAACATTTAATAAATTTAAAATCAAAAATATCTTTATTCTTTACTAGGCTGAGGGTAGTAAAAATTAATCCTTATCCTATATAATTAATTATATTATACATATGTAAAATACATAATTATACACTATTCAATCTCTAAAAATAATAAAATACTTACTAATATAAATAAAATATTTAATGGTACTATATATATATAATAATAAATCTAACATATTATAAAAATCATAAACAAATCTATAATCACAAGAAATTTCTAATAATATATATATAATATTATAATAA
>JABUQX010104663.1:0-15000 GCA_015478945.1 Trachelipus rathkii | reverse complement strand
AATTTTTGTCCCGATACGTTAGTTCATGAAAAAAATATTGACTTCAGTTCATGGACATGATAATGGACTTGAGCCATTTTATATATACTTATATATATATATATATATATATAATATATTATATACTATATATATGATTATATTTATATATATAATATATATATATAATTATATATATATATATATATATTTATATATTAAATATATTATATATATATTATATTATATATTATATATATAATATATTTATATATATATATATATAATATAAATATAATCAGAGGGCGACTCCTGCACTCATGCTCATCACGTTAACATTATAGAAACGATCGTTTTTTGCAAATTTCATAAAGTTACGATAAAATCTCTTTTTTTTTTTTTTGCGGAAAGTTCGTAAAATAAATTAAAAATCTATTAAATAATTAAATTATAAAATAATAAAATATTAACCAAAATTAAAACGAAAAAGGTAGAATAACCGCCGATTAAATATCGCTTCTAACCACTAAAAATAGCAGACAGTTCATGCCCAAGATCGATGGCGGAGATGAGTATCTGTGATTTAGAGTAAAAATTGTTTATAAATACTATGTTATAAATAAAAATGTTTAAATACTAGACATAATAAATAATAAACTTTCAGCAAAATATTTATAAAACCAAATAAAATATAAGGAAATTACTTAACAATACTTATAATAAAAGAAAAGAGTGACTTTAAATATTATAGTTTATCATGGAATCACTATAGAAAACGTTTAGATAAAGAAAACGTTTTAGAAGGAATAAACCTTTTTTTTCAAAAAGTTTATTTATTGTTAATAATATATATATACTATAGTGTATATATATATATTAGATATATATTATATAATTTATATATATATATACTATTATATATAATAAATATATAATATACATTATATATATATTATATCATATATATATTATATATATATATATATATATATATATATATATATATATATATATATATATATTTATATATATCAATAATATTATATATATATATATATATATATAATATACTATATATATATATATGTATATATATATATGTATATATAATAGAGCAGAGAGATGACGATGAGAGAGAGAGAGAGTGAGCAGAGCACGAGTAGTTAAAAGTTACTGGAGTTAATATATTAATGATATATATTAATATATATATATATATATATATATATATTATATATATATATATAGTATAATATATATATATATATATTATATATATATTATTATATATATATTATAGACAAAGTCATTTATTGGACCTTTTTGCCAGGGATACTCGCTTACCAAAGAAAAAAATAAACAGAGTGTATCTCTATGGACCATAAATAGATAATCTAGTTTAGGGATTTGTTTTTATATATAGTTATATATATTATATATATATATTGATATATATATACTATATATAGATAATATATTATAGTATATATATATATATATTATTATATATATATATATATATTATATTATATATATAATATAATTAAGTTATGTAAAAGGTTTACACGGCAAAACGTAGGCGGCTTCGAGCTGACGGGAAACAGAATGGGGGACGTATTTCCATCCCGTAGGGAGGGGTGAGGAACTCCGCCAACCCAACATACCAAAGAGCAGGGCGTTCGGAGACCGTCCCCGTAGGGGGAATAGTCCCACCTCTCGTTCCTCAGAAGGAAGAGAGACCCCGACTCCTGCATCTGCGGTATACACTTGGGGTATTTTTTAGTTAAAAAAAATTTAAAAAAAAAAAAATTATCTTTACTTTTTACTGCAGTCTGAAATGCTCTCCAAAGTGTGACGAAAATGATACGTAACGAATTTAATCTCCTTATAATTCAACAATTTTTCTTACACTTATTTTTATGACTTTTTTTATTTAGTATTAACCCTTTTATTTGTAAATACGCTATTAATTCTATATCATTTAACAAAAATGCATTTACGAGACTTAAAGGAAACGACATCTTACTCAAACAACTTGCACGTAAATACTAAAAGAATTATAACTCAGTATTCACTAAACTCGGTAAAAATTTCCTTACGCATCGTAAGTAGCACTTACAAATAGTTACTCTTATTTTCGAATTACAACTTCAAAACACTATTTTCCTATAATTTTTTACAATTTACTTTTTTATATTTACTTCATTTATAATAAATTAAAATTAAAATTTACTTTAGATAAAAAAGTCAATAGCTTACTTTACCCTATATATATATATATTTATATATAATATATATATATATATAATATTATATATATATATATATATATATATATAATTATAATATATAATACTATACTATATATTATATATATATATATATAATAATATATTTATTATATTTGATTTTAGGGGTAAACAATAGCAAATTTATCCTACTGAAGATTATTGCATGTCTTGCGTTTTCTATTGTCTTTATTATAGAATAATAAGCTGTAGCTTTATATATTTTATATATATAAAATATAATATTGAAAAGTATTATAGTTGCTTAAATATTACTTTTATTTTAATGGCGAAATTTCATGATTTCACATTTTTAGTCTATAACGCTTTTCGAGGGAAATTATTACTCTAAAAATGCATTTTTAATCTAATTTAAATTTCTTTTTTATGGTATCAATGATGCGCCGGTGGCGGTTGATGATAGTAATGAGACAAAAGTACTAAAAATATATCCGTGAACGAAAGTGGTACAACATCCCAATACAGAATATATTTAGATGTAAAATTTCGATACATTTTCATCTATATATCTCGTTACTTCCATCTTTGTACATTAAGATTAAAAAAAAAAAAAATTGATTTTCTATTTTATATATGTTAATGAAGCCATTAATTGAAGGTTGTATAAACTTATTTCGAGGATAAAGCCTCTAACATTACGCTAAGATTTTTCTATAAAGAAACATTTATATTTCTTCGCCTACTTGAAATGTTTATAATTACTCCTCTATTGAAATTTGTTTTAGAAGAACAACGGAAATTTTTAATGAATAATTTTGAAATCTTTTATTTCCCATTTTATGTAATTACAGAAAAGAAAAAAAAATTAATCCTTTCTTAATGTTTAATAACTTAACACTAATTAATTTCACTTCAAAAAAAAAAGCATTTGAAATTATAAATTTCATGTTTTTGTGTAAAAATTCAAATTCACCTGCTAGAAATGGGTATGTAAAATATTCATAAAAACAAGTGTGGCCGAGTGCTTAAAAGTCCAATGCAAAATATTGAGAGAATTGAATAAGTACATTTTTTTAATTTTTGAAGTCTTGAATAAGCACCCATTTTTTTATTGCTTTAAGACAACATTCATTGGTGGAAGACCATTGTCATCTCAACTATAATGGCGATGTTATACTTATTTTATGACATATCATAACATGGTAATAGTTGAGATTAACGGATTCTAAAAAAATTGATTTTTTTAAACGTAATCGATATTTTGATATGGGTATGAAACAACTCTGCCACGATGTTAATAAAAAGTGTCACAATTACGTTATATTTATAAGCAACGGGTAATAGTTGAGATTAACGGGCTCTAGAAAAATCAATATTTTATTAAAAGTAATCGTTATTTTGAAATGGGTATGAAGAAACTCTGCCACATATTAATAAAATATTGCCACAATTACTATATATTTATAAGCAACCTTAGTCGGTTTTCATATATTATTTCGGATCATGTTTATTATCCACCTCTACATCCATATACATATCGATTGCATGGATCCGAGCACATTTCATAAAAGTCAAATAAAACTGATTTGAATCAAATTTAAACTAGAGTAATAAAAAAGCTTCGCACCTTTAAAAATATTATAAAAGGTTAAATCTATGTTACCTAATGTAACGAACATAACCTTACTTAACCTAACCAAACTTATATCAGTGCATAATTTATTTCACTTTCCATTGTTTAAAAAAAACATGCTATATATATAAAAATAAATGCAATAAAAGGTCAGACGTGGCACCATGCGCGCTCTATACATTTTGTCCGATAACGCAAGTTATGAAAAAAAATGACTTCAGCTTAATTGGAAGTGGATAATGGATATCAGCCATTATTTTTTCTACGTTCGAAAATCAGCAAGGTTATGATGGGTTTTGTTAAGTATACACAGATTTTCTGTGTATACTTAACAAAACTTATCATAACCTAGACTTAATGGGTCAAACCGAATTTAAACAAAAAAAATTGGTAGATGGATTAAATTTATAGGTGATTATTCAGTTCAACAGATTCTAAAAAATCGATATTTTTTAAAATCAATCGGTATTTTGATATTCCTAGAAACAACGATGTCAAATGTTGTTAGTAAAAATTTAAATTTTACGTTCGAAATATCAGTAAGATTATAATGAGTTTGGTTAAGTAGACAGATTTACTGTGCATAAATAACAAAGCTTATCATAACCTAAACGTAATGGGTCCTAAAACAAATTTAAACAAAAAATATTTTGGGTAAATTGATTACATTTATATATGAGAGAGGTTTGGCACCACTGTTTGTCTAATTATCATACAAACACACGAATATATTATATATATATAGTAATATATATATATATATATATATATATATATTATAATATATATATATATTAATAATATATATATATATATATATAATATATATATATATATATATATATATAATATATTATATATATATATATATATATATTATATATACTATATCATATATGATATATATATATTATAATAATATTATATATATATATATATATATATATATAATATATATATTATTAATATATATATATATATATATTATATATAAATATTAATATATATATTATTATATTATATATATTATATTATATATAGATATATATATAATTAAGAGATATATATATATATAGATATATATATATCTATATATAAAACGATCATCAAAAAAAAAATATCAATATTTCGTAAGAATCTGTTTAACTCAAAAAATACCATTTATATTTATTAACAGATTTGGCAGTGCGTTTTTTAGTCCTCTTACATAGGGACGAAAGGTATAAAAAAAACTTCAGAAAAAAATATGGATATTTCGTCAGAATCCGCTAATCTCAAATATTACCAATAACTTTGTCGTGAATACAGTAAAAATATGTTTGCTTTCTTGAAAAACGAAGCTTTTGTACAATAGACATTTAACCACTTAGCCACATATTTAAAGTTTCACAAGCTCTTGTAATATTTCAAATAAAATATTGAAATGAACCTTGACATATCTTCCTACTATAACTTTAGAAGCTACACAAACGAAGAATCATAGTCATCTTATTATAACCATCTAAATATCTGACAAGGGTTATTTTGAATAAACGTTTGGTGGTCCTTTAAAAGTAATTAACTCGTATTGTTTATATTATTTTATTCTAAGCAAGATATAAAATATATCTTTATCTTTCAAATAGTATTAGTTAAAATTATTATTTATTAATTAAAGGAAAGCTCCGACTGATTTTGAAGTACCCCATTACAGTAAAAGTAGATTCCATTTCTCAGTTTTTATTTTTTTTATTGATTTGAAAAATATTTAATAGTAATACATTACTTTTTTTGTATCAAATCTATGATTATTATTTTTTTTTTAAAATAAAATTGTACTTTTTTAGTCAATTCTTCATTTTTTATTTCCTTTGAAACGCACTTTGAACTTTTATTCTATCTTAAGTAGAGCCAAACTTATGGATCTTTGAAGAAAGTGAGGTCAGCCGAAACCCCCCCCAAAATTGGGGTTGGCTCTGCGCGTTATCCAATGTGTGTTGGGTCTTCAAATTTTCATAAAAATAATTTTCTGCTAAGATGACTTTATGTACCAGGTTTCATAAAATTAGGTGAGGTTCGGGTGCAATTTTTTATTTACATTGCATGATTCATCAGAGAATGCGTCCCAGACAAAAATTTCAACATGCTTCGCAACTCCCATGAAGTTTAAATTGTTCGTAAATTTACGGATTCGAGAATCATCAAAGATTCCCGAGTTTTGGTTTTCAATAATAATCTGCCCAAGGAAAGGCCCACAAATGTATCTGAAGCAAAGCAATCACCATCTTCATCTGTTCAGCTTTGATATAGAAAGGTAAGTAAATGATTCTACCCTTGTCATTTAATGACTCGTTAATGATATTCGTTAAATCTGCAGTCATGTTTTCCTTTGAAAACTATGCCACTTTTTAGAATGATCTTGCTTCATCCTAATATCTCATAAATAAAAAATATATTAGGAAACATGGAAGATACATGTATCCCCTCTACTACTCATGTAAGAAACTCATTAAGTTTGGATCACCACAAACCACTATTTCCCTTCATTGAAAAACTTCAAAACCTTATTGGTACCTTGATATTCTTTATGCTTTATTGAGAGAGCAAATAAGAAGGGTTGAATAATGTTAACACTGCACACTTCAACACAAGTTCAGTTTCCAGTAGAGCTGAGCTGTCTATGAAAATCAGCTAAAATTCTCTGTTCAATTTTCCGGTTGCTCTATTTAGAGAAGATATCCATGGATGTCATTTCAGTATGCAAATTCTTCATCTGGATAAATTATTGAAAAAGTCCTTCCTCTCAGATCCGATAAGATGATATTGCAACGTTTGCAGCAGATATCACTCGGTTTTTAATACAGTTGCTTAAAAAGGTAAAATACTCGTTTTGACAGACTAAAGTCTAAAGACCTGATAACGGAGTAATATTTGAGAGAATTTCTCAGAAGTTGAAAAGCATAATAAGTATTGGAAGTTACAAAAAAGTTTAGAATGTTTGGTTTATCTTCTAGACGATCAGGAATGCGAGTATGGAGCTTCAACATCTTTTGAAGTTTATCAGTTATATCTTCAGAAGAAGAAATCCCTTGGGACTAGTGAATCTAGATATCCAAAATAAATTTTTATATAAAGTAGAAGACGAGAAAATATGTTCTATTTTGGAGATTAGATAGTCGATGAATTTAGAATAGTCATTAACGTTATGGGATAAATAAACAAGACATATTAATTTATTGAGATTTAAAATTTGAAAAGCAAGAACAGAAAATTTCGATGCTCACAAACGTCATCATCTCATTTAGCTAAGATTGAAAATAGAGACAGTAATAAAATGAAAAGTTTTTATTTGTGTACTGTCGGAGTGCTCAAATACCCGAGTTTTGGTTCAAAACAGGAGGTCGGGTTTAGAGAATGAGAAATATTGCTTCTAAAATGGAAATTAGAAGAAGATCGAAAATGTTCCAGAAATTCATTAAGAAAAGCAAATGACCTTGCGTGAAAAAAATTCATATTTCTACTATTTGAGTGCTTAAACTATAATGAATCTTTTCAAGTCAATTTAAAATTTTCAGGATCTGTACTAATTTTATTTATTTTAAATCTAATATGAAAGAAAATAGAGAGTATTCCAGTTACAGAAAGGATTATCATAGACGTTTTCGAAGTATCACTAAAGGAATGCAGCTTAGTGAATTTCTAAGGATTTGATTATTTATTTACAACAAGTTTCTTTTAACATGAATTAATTGTAATAAATCTAACTAAAATAAACCTTATGAATTCAAAGCTTAAAAGAAATAAATGTGTTAGACGTTAGTTTTTATTTACTTTTCATCGGACTATTAGCGTCTGGAATATCGAACCGTTAAACTTTGGAATGCCATCTGGTGGAAACATTAATATAAGGGAAAGCTTAATTTTAAAATTTCGCACAAAACCTGAATTGATTAAGACAGAGAAGTAAAATTTGTAAATGTGGTAAAAATTACTTATGAACAAAAAAAGGACAAAAATTTTTTCCTTTGAATTCGTTATTTTATAAGAGACATGTTTGACATTTTGAAAACTAATTTAAATTAATTCTACATTATTATTATTATTATTGATGATGATAATTATTTTTTATGACCTTAAATAAACTTTTAGCGATTTTAGTTTGTAGTTTTGCGATTTGCTAACTCCATTAAAATCAATCAATTGGAAAGACAATATCCCCGACATGCTAAATACCCCAAAACAGTTTATGTTCTAATAAAGTAACAGTATAATCTGGGAGCTCACTCTAATTATTACACCTTGCTAGCTTAAATGAGGCATTTAAAACAATCTTAGATTATACTAACGTATAAGCTACAAAGATATTATAAACGCTTTCGTTAAGACTTTTGACATGTTAATGAAGTAAAAGGATGAAAAAGTTTGATTTCAAGTTAAAATTTATTACATCCAAATAGAGAAAAAGTCATTTTCAACAATTATTTTTTATTCATTTATCCTTATGTCAATGTTACTTTTTAAAATTACACCTTTCGATATGCGGTTACAAGATTAAAATAGTTTTCATGCTATTCAGTGGATAATGGCACTTATTAGTGATATAGTATCCATATTAAAATTTTGTAGTTGCAAAACTTAATTCCTGTTCTTTCAATGTAAATGCGTAATTGTTCCCATGATATTTGGTTCTCATACCAGGAAACAAGACAGTTTTCAATTTCAGGATATTTGCCAAGAATTGCACCGAAAACATTTTTTTTGAAATGTTTTACATCCGAATCATAAAGAGGTTTATATTTACTGAGAAAAACGAGGAAAGAATCAAAGTAAAATGAAGAATCTTCGGCTACCAAAATTATTTTTGAGAGAAAATCATTATCACTGAATAACATATGAAGGAAAGTTCGTTTCTCACTCAAACAAAAGTTTTTCCATTTAAAAAACTTTTGAAGGAGATTCCACCTTGATTTTAATATGCAAGTTTTCAATTCGTTGTAACATGATATAAGATTTTCTGTTTCCGTCAAGGTTTGATTTGGATATAGAGTTACCTTGCTTTTAAATAAAAAAATAGATTTATTTCTTACGAAAGACCAAGACAAAAAGTGATTAACACTTGAAAAAGGATTTGCATTAGGGTCATTATTTGGCAAAAATATCATTTGTCTGAGGTAAAGGCCATTATTTTTGCTTAGCATTTGAACTTTAAAGTCGCGAAGATTTTCAGGTACTGCATCAGACAACCAGTCCATTACTTGGCTAAGCTTTTGAAACTGACTAATATGCAGGAAATGTTTATACAGAATTTCTCTTTTGCAATAATACAAATTACGCTTTATTTCAAAAATATCACTTCTCGTAACTTGAACCAGTAAAAAATTATTAACAAATTCAAAATTTCCTTTTTTTATTGTGTCAGCAATTAAATTAATTCCAGAATTTGAGGTGAGAAAATCTTTCAGACCAACTTTATTAATTAATAATAATAAAGATGTCACCAAGTCCATTTTAGCATATATGAACGGCTTTGTAAGTTTCTTATTGTAAATAAAAGCAGGATTATTTAATAAGCATTCTTTAACACTATTGGGAAGGGAGTTAACATACATTATTGTAATTTTAGTTTGAGTGGGGAAATCAATAAATTGACAGTTTGTTAAAATGTCTAGTAGCAATAAAAAGTCACCAACACTGAAGTAAATTGTAAGATAATTAAAAGTCCTAGCAAAGAAAGGATGCCAACCAATATATTGAACAATGTTTGTAAGTATTCGGAGATAATTAGTATTAAGATAATTTCCTATTTCGTTATCGTCTATTTGAAAGAGTAAAAACATAGTAATATTGGTGTGTGATCTTTCGAGGATAGAAAAGTTTAATACATTACTCATTATAATCTTTTGATTATCAATTTTTGAAACAAAAATACTCCACAAATAATGAACTGCAATTTCGTTGTTACATCTTACAGCTTCTTCAAACATGTTAATAATAATCTCTCTATTTTCATGAGTAGCAAGTATAAAGTCTGTAATTTCATGTATTTTATATACATTCTCAAATACAATTTTTAAACAATCCTTATCATAAAATAACATAAACCACTTCCAGTAATCCAAACAATTTTTTACTGCTTCATCTTTGGCATGTCCTACAAAATAATCACTACATTCATTTATCACCATTTCATAATGATTATTGACAATTTCATCTGCGATAAAGTAATAACATGCTAATTCGCAGGAGTGACAAGGATCAAGTCTTTCTCTTTTTAAAATTCCACGAACAGTTTTCATCAAATTAATAGTCCCGTTTCTTGTTATGGATAAGTTATTCATAAGGAGTGAAACATTATTCCATTCATCTTTTGCTACAGTTTCTTTTTTAAGCAAATCACAAATTTGCGTTGCTACAAAACGTATGGTATCTTCTATATACTTACGAAACCGGTTTAAATCACAAATATTAAAAATGGGACTTTTAAAATTAATCCCCTTTATTAATAATTCAGAAAGATCATTTGCAATTTGGAATTTGAGAGAAGTTTCACTCTCCCTTATAATTGCAATATTTTTATAGACATATTCGGTAATAGTTCTATTTCTACAAAGGCACTGAATTATTAATCCTAAGGATTGCCATTTCAAACTAATTAATTTTTCCTCGTAGAATACAGTATTTTCAGACAATTTATATTCAAGGTTGTCAAACAATTTCCCCATATTATTCAAAATCTTATTTCAAATAGTTCTGCAACAACAAATCTAGTTAAATCTGAAATTTAAATTAATATTTTAGAAAAAGGAATAAATATTGAAAAAAAGGAAAAAAAATTAATTTAAACTTTTTAAAATATTTTTATTTGAACTAATACGCTCAACATGGTAATATTTTATTTCAAAGTTTATTATACTAATTATAATTATCCTTAAAACTGTTTGCAATGACTGGAAATGAGTTTTCAAAATAGTCAAGATTTATTGAGTATGGAGAATAATTTAAGAAAAATGTCTTGTAAAGGTCATGCAAACATTCAATTGTTTATAGGACGAACATGTTGTAGACGTGCAAAGAAAACTAAACTATTTAATATATATAGATTAATTACATTTGAATAAAAAAATTATAAATAAATAACAAATAATAAATAAATGATAAATAAATAAATAAATAATAAATTTTAAATAAATAAATAAAAATAGAATAAATAAACAAATAAATAGGTAACATTAAAAAATAAATAAAAATAAATAAATAAATAAATAAATAAATAATAAATAATTAATAAATAATAAATAAATAGATAAATAATAAATAAAAATAATAAATAAAAATAAATAAATAATTAAATAAATAAATAAATAAATAAATAAATAAATAATTAGTAAATATTTAATTAATATTTATTATCGCCGTACAGTGGTATCTCGTGAAGTGGAATTCATCCCTGGACAAAGCCCACAACATATACTTTCACCAAACCCTGCCATTTACAACGTTATGCACCTTTTTTCTCGCCTCTGCAAGCACACATTCCTCTCCTTCAGGGCATTCCTTTACTGAACTCAATCCTCTTTTGTTCGTCTCCCACAGGTCGATGTCCCACAACACTCCACCATTATAAATCTGCAAACTATTATAATGCACCTTTTATCTCACTCAAAACATACATCCTTCCTTCAAGTTAGTTTTCCAATTTCACTCGTCATCCTAAAATCTCTTCCTAATTTATTTCCCTCACTCCTTCAAATAATTGTGTTCCGCTTCACGAACCTACTATCATCTCTTTTCCCATCATGACAATACTATCTCAGCGTATTTCATTTACTACTCTCATTAACTCCATTGTTGCATCCTAGTCCTTTCTCCTATCCGTGTTAATCTTCCTCTAGCAATTCTTCTCAACAGTGAACGGTGGAATGAAGCGGTGTTAAAAATAACACAGATGTCTTTGGATCTATACCTTATTCCACAGAGTCTCACTACTATACATAACCACAGGTAACTCTCTTATTCCAGACCCTAGTGCACTCGAGACTTAACTCCCTTTATATCCACCAACGATTTAATGCACCAGCCACCACCATTCACAACTTGTCTACTACACTCTGGCATCATCGTTTCCCTTTTCATCACTATATCTTAAATATTTAAAACTCAGAAACCTTGTTCGCTGCTCCCAATCTAGACATAACCTTGCTCATCTATCTTTAAACCTCTCTCTTTCACTTTTTATCTGACGTTTTATCTTTCCATATGTATATAAGCACACCATGCCAATCTTCTAGCAATCCTTTTAAACTCTCTTGTAGATTCGCCACACAAAACTAAGTCATCCGCATATAATAATAGGTAGGACACCTCCACTCTCTTACATTCTCCTAAATCTAAAATCATCCCTTACCACCTAGTATTCTTAATAACACCTTCCATAATTACAAATTAATAACCAGAAAGACATAACATATCCCTGCCTTACTCTGCTATTAATATCAAGCCAATCACTTTCGACTCCATTTATTCTTACACGCGCTTCACTATCGTCATCCTACTTTCTGATTCCATTGCAGAAGGCTAATCACCAACCCATAATACATAACACTGCATAGAGCTTCCCAGATGTAATCCTGTTATAAGGTTTGCAAATCCACTAAAACTCTAAATACGAATTTATTCTGTCTTCTCTTCTTCACTTTCTCAATTTTTTCAATGTAAAGATTTTATCTCTACCACTCCTAAACGCACCTTGTTCTTCACCAATTAGTCCTTCAGTCACTCCTCGACGCACTCTTTCGACGCACTCTTTCGACCACTGTTTCTTTAAACACTCATTACCTAATTCTGTTTTAATTTTTTTACAGTTACCCTTATCCCCCTTACCTTATATAAGGGTAACTATTAATTATACTCCAATACCTCGAACTATACCCTCCATAAAAGGCTTTGTTACACAACTAATCCAATCAATCACCAATCTCGCCTCCGTTCTGGTCCATTTTCACCAATAGTTTCATCTATACCTGCAGATTTATCATTCTTCAACTTTCTAACTCTCCCATTACTTCTCCCTACTAATGACCGTCATCCCAAAATACTATTCCTTCCTTGCACCATAAGAGTCCACACTCACTGTCACGCCATTCTTTGCCAATGTTAATGCAGATTTCAAGTGTTTCTTCCACGCGCCCCACATCTTTATTAGTTACGAAAGCGCCATCCTTAGTTCATTATTCCTAAAGCAGATTCCACTATTCTCATTCCTGAAACTTTCGCGCTTCCTGCCAGAAGAGCTTCCTATTCCTGTAAGTCCCCATTAATAGTCCTAAACTGTTCATTTCCCTCTTTTTCCTCCTACGTATGCACCTTTTATTATTTCTTTTTTAATCCTTATATTATTCCAAACATCTTTTTTTTTTGAAACCACATCATTGGGATTTTAATACATTCAACCACGCTTCTTTTTTACTTTTAACCGCTTGCATCACCTCTTCATTGCACCTCTCAATAGTAACATTCTAACTTCCTACTTTAGCATACCCGCAGTACTTCTTTTGCACTGCTAACACCGCTTCCTTCATTTGCTTCCAGATTTTCTCAGTTTCAACTTGTTCACATTCAACTGAGTTTACTTGTCGACGCTCTATATAATTTATCCTTATTACCTTGCTCACTTAACTTCTCACTCTTAATTCTACCCACTTCCTTTTTTATCACTTTCCTTTCCATACAAGCCTACCATAACTTAATTTTACACAAAACGACCATAATGATCCGATAATCCCATTCCTAACCCTCCCACCGATTTAACATTGAACACATACTTCAAAATCTCCTTCTTCACCAACACAAAATCAGTCATACTTTTCACTTCGATACTATCTTTGCTTACACTAACTCTATATGAATATTTTGTAGTTTAAGAGAAAGGTAGTTACGTTACATACAACCTCTGCCCTCACAGTAAACTCAATCACCTTCCACAATTCTCATTTTCTCCTGTCCACCACAAAACCACCCTGTCATACCATCCCTTTTTGGATCACCTATGCAACCATTAAGGTCACCAACACAATCAATTTGAAGCTCCTACTCACCCCATCCAAACAACATTCAGGAATTACCCAGAAAATCGCACTTCTCTTAAATATTGCCATCAGATGGAACATATGTCACGACCAGAACATAACTTAGCTATTTCAAACTTAATTTGCCATAAAGTTCTGTACTCACACACAGAATGCTAACCAATAGCTCGTACCACAAGTCACTCATCGAATGTGCAGCTCCTGTCTCTCCTCTCTCATTCGTTTCACGACCAGTATTACACCGACATTTTCACTACTACACCAACTCATTTCCAATTTCGTTTCATCTTTGTTGTCAATCCCTCACAGCGAATCAACAAATTTGTGCTTTACTAAATGCATCCATGACTTCTCCTCTTCTCAAACATTTATTCCTCTGACATTCCATGACCCGATACCATTCATACATTTCGCGAGATAGAAAGGCCGTGTATCGGGATCACGATACTTCTCGATTGTATCCATTAGGCATTCCTGACAAAAGACAAGTGTGTGGGCACCAACCCTAACGAAAATACCGTCTTTAGTCGCCTTTACGTACACGCAGGTCCATACAGTATGGCTAATTCTTCTCCCACACACAGTAGGATACAAGGAATAGGAATGTCCTTTATGGTGTTGTCTAGAAGAGGGGTGTGGATATGTGTGTATATGATATGTGATATTTTGACTCACAATTTCCTTCACTAAATTGTAGGGAGAAATAAAAATTTACCTAAAATATTTTAAGGGAAATTGGGAGATTTTGTTTTCAAAATTTGTCACTCCAAATGCAATTAAGTATATATATATAATATATATATATATATATATATATATAATATAATATATAATATATATATATATATGATATATTATTTTATATATTATATTATAATTAATATATATACTTATTAATATATTATTTATATTATAATATATTATATATATATATATTTATAATATAATATATATTATATATAATATATATATATATATATTTATAATATATATATACTATATATATATATATTATATTAATATATATATATTACTATATATATATATATAATATATATATATATATATATATAAT
>JABUQX010104661.1:12500-15300 GCA_015478945.1 Trachelipus rathkii | reverse complement strand
TTGAAAATCACCCTATATTATATATATAATATATATATATATATATATATATAATATATACTATATATATATATATATATATATATAGTATAGTATATATATATATATATATATAATATATATATATATATTATAATCATATATATATATAATATATTATAGGGTGTACTTGCAAGTGATGCTTCTTTTAGGAGCAAGGACCCTATATAAGAGGATGGTTTATTTAGAAAATCCATATTTGAAATGATATTTATTCAACATAAATAGAGATATTCAATAAAAGTAAAGTAAATAAAAGTCCCTTCTTGTTTTTTTTCTTGAGATACTCTCTTCTTAGGCGAACTTGGTAGTCACAGCCCTTTCCACCCTTTTCCACCCTATTTTGTGCGAGGATTGTATGTCTGTTTGATTGAAACGAGTGCGCAGCCTTTTCCTTGAAATTTATCTCTCTGGCCGGGAGGATTTCTGCGAGAGAGTATCTTCAGTGAGATCTATTTCTTCTGATTTTTAATAATTTGATCTGACTTATCTGACTGAAGAGTTTCTCAACAGGGACGCAGTTTATATTATTTTCACTTTGGACATATGCTAAAATTTTGCTCGCGCAAATCTTAGCATAAGTACGAACATAAATTAAAATTTTTACAAAGTTAATGGAGTGCTTCATATATATATATATATATATATATATATATATATATTTATATATATATATTATATATATATATATATATATATTAATATATATATATATATACTATATATATATAATTACAGTATTATGCCACAATTCACGGGCAGAGCCCTATTCAGAGGAGGGGTGTTGCACGCCAAATTTCATTCCGCTAGCGCAAAATACGCAGATGAGCCAGACGCAGGCTTTAAAGGTGAGGGAGATTAAATTTAGCAGGAAAAACAGATTAGAAGAGAATTCCGCAGAACAGAGGTGGCCAGGAAAAGAAGGAGCACGCGCAGCGAACTAGCCTGGGAGTTACAATTCTACAAAAGAAAACTCGTGCGCAGACACAGCACCCCTTGGTGCTACGAGGGCCGTCGAAAGGTGGGTGGTACGCGAGTGGTAAGTCCCTCGAACACCTGCCGCTGCGGTACCTATGGAAAAGAGATAAAAGTACCAACATCGCGCCGCAAAGGATAGAGAGCGTCAAGTGAACTGGAAAGCTACAGAACAGTTTATAAGCCTTTGTGACTCGACCCTATCAAAAGCCGGGTGAAACCAGATCCCTCCCACCCCAGATATGAGAACAGTACTCCAAACAAGGGCGGATGAGTTCCCTTGTATAGCTTGGAGTAACTGAAAGAGAACAAAAAAATCTCTGTCTAAAACGGAACTCCCAGTTTCTTTGAGCCGCCCTAGCAACCGTTTGGAGTGAGGTTTCCAAGACATTTTTTGTTTACTGTTAAGGCATAGAATGTTTATATTGTTCAAGTTAGAAGGTTGTTTTAAGAGAGGGAGAATTTGTAGAAGTTGAGTTTGTAAACGGAATT
This sequence comes from Trachelipus rathkii, assembly GCA_015478945.1. NCBI lineage: Eukaryota > Metazoa > Arthropoda > Malacostraca > Isopoda > Trachelipodidae > Trachelipus > Trachelipus rathkii. The sequence goes on along the minus strand of JABUQX010104661.1, from coordinate 13,794 downwards.
GAACTTTCACAAGGTTGCAGCGCCCGATAGGGAAATTCTATCAGATCAGCGAGAATAGAATTCGAAAGATTAAGACGAGAGGCAATTCTAGAAGTAAAAAAGGAAGCAGAATTGAAATGAGTCTGAAGAATGAAGGGTCGAGTCATCGGCATAATGAGTGGATTAGAGTTAGATGTGCAGGTGAGAAGATCATTAATGAAAAAGTAAGAATAAATAGGAGATTAAGACAGAAACCTGAGGAACACCACTATTGACAGAAAAAGAAGTCGCATCCATTCAAAAACCACAGCGATATTGAGGCGACTGGAAAGAAACGCAGAATAATAAGCAAAAGAGACAGAGAGGAAACTCAAGGAGGGGAGCTGGCAGAGCAGTGACGCGGCCAATACCCGAGTCAAAGCTTTTGGATATGTCAAGCGCCACCACGACAGTCTCCCCGAAGTTTCCAAGGTCGGAAAAAACCCATAAATCGGTTTAAACAGGAAAAGTATATAACCAGTAGACTTCGTGCCGAAAGACGTACTGGCGATCGGAAAGAAAGAAAAATGAGATTCCAGATGTCTAAGAAGTGAGAGGTTCAGAAGGGTTTCAAAGATCTTGGATAGAATACAGGTGGAGCCTTATAGGGCGAAGTTTGAAGGATCAGAGCGCGACTTTCCTTTTATTGGCAATAGGATTAGGACAATGTGCGTGCTTCCAACACTGAGGGATAGTGTTAGTATTGAGACATAGAGAAGATAGTTGAACGAGGGGAGGGGGGTAAGCAGGAAAGCACACTCCCTCAAAACTCGGGGTAGGAATGCCATCCGGGCCCTCCGCCTTACTAACGATTCATAGATCTCAGGAGCACATGCACCAGAATTCAAACTGAATCACAGGTTAAAAACCACATAGGACAACTGAAGAGGAGATTGGAGAGGACGGAATGTAGGAATCGTCCAGGGGTGAGTTAGAAGAAAAAAAAAGGAGGCCGAATAGATTGACCTTTTCAGTTGAGAGTTGGCAACAGAGCCATCAGATCGAATTAAGAAGAGAAAGGCCAGATTTACAAGAAGTTTTTAGACGGATGTTTTGGCAAAGAGCGCCCAAAGATGTGTCAGTAGGAGAACCAAGAGGTTTGCGCACTTTCGCTTGATGAAAGCCCGCTTCTTGCTCGTCGAAGAGTATCCCTGCAACGATTCTCTAGCTGAATGAAAAATTAGCGAGGTGATTAGGGAAACCGAGGGAATCTCTTCCACTCCGATAAGCGCTGTCTCTAGCCTGACTGGCCAGAAGAACAGGCACGATCGAACCA
>JABUQX010104661.1:0-7500 GCA_015478945.1 Trachelipus rathkii | reverse complement strand
TTGAAAATGCAAACCTTGTATCACATTTTCCGGTTCGATCTTTGTTAATTTTATGATAAGTTCGCCACAGATTAGTAAAAAAGGTAAAAAACAAGAGTGGTTACGCTCAACTTCCTTAGTGCACAAAAAACTTTATATCAAAGAACCAAAGATTATGGAAAACCAGAAAAAAATCCAAACAGCTTGCACAAATTACCAAAATATTTTCTTTAACGTATCTTATTATTATATCAATAAGAAAAATACATATTAATAATATTAATTTATTTAAGTAGTTATATTAGTTATTTTTTGGTCAGAGTGTTTATACACATTATTTTTTGCTCTCATATTATATTTGATATTGTTAAAATAATTTAGTAATATATAGAAAATAGATCGAATCTCTATTTACCATATATTTATCTATTAGTGATTTACTATTATCACTAAGATATTCGGATTATTTACGTTTTAGGTCCTCCGCGTATATATACGTATATATAGTATAATTAACTCAGTTATTAGATTATGGCATATTATATTTCTAAATATACATAAACTATTTCATTAATCGCTACACATCATCAATTTCCAATAATACATATTGAAAAGAAATCACGTTAAACTAATCGTGCGTCACGCCAAAAGCCTTTTTCAGTTAAGAAAATATTAATATTATAAATTGTACGAAAATTTATCACAATCTTTTTGTTTCTGTTTTGAATACATAATTTTTATTACGATTATTATTTATTATTTATTATTATTTATTCATATTTATTTTCTTTCTAAGTTAATATATATTGCCTAAAATACACATTCCAATTTATATTATATATTAAACCTACCTCAACACTTCGATTAATTTAAAATACTTAATCACAGTGAAAATATATATTTAATGATATTATAATATATAGTTAAAAATATAATTATTACTAAAATTATATTTCATTCTTTTAAAGTTATCAATTTATTTATTAATATATCTGTATTATCTAGATTATTATTTATTACTACCTTATTATATCTATAATTTTATTAAATGCTTTTATAATTATTATTAACTTCGAGTAAAATCAAAATAATATCAAAACTTATATTATTTATTATGTAGCTAGTAATAATAAAAAATGATATGAATGTGTTATTATGCGTTTTAATAGCTCAAGAAGTGAATAGCATTGCTTGGATAGGATACGTACATTATACATAATATAATGGGTAGTAGTGAAAAGCTTTAACATGAATTGTATATATCGCAGTATAGATGAAATTACCGTGAAATTGGATCATAAGAATAATATTTTTCGGGCGAGGATGGTATATGATTTGAATTGTAATTTATACAAATGTTTGGTAAGAAGAATTCATAATTCCGTATGCAAATCATGTCGAAATTAAGTAATATATGTCTAATATATATCACATATTTCGTAAGAGTGAGTAATAAATACCAGTATGAAATAAGAACTGTGAAATTTCATAGATTAGTTAGTTTGTTTGTGATAGGGAATATTGCTGGATTTGATTTGAAAGATGCCCGTCGAGTGAGAACTGAAGGATTCACTCATCCTAGGAAAAATCACGAGTTTGTCACTATTTATGAGGGAAAGTAGATAGATTGTAGTATCAATATCTTTACGTTAAAGACAAAAAATATTTGATTGAGAAATTATACTTATAAACAGTCTTAATTGAACCAAAAAAAAGGTACGCCATGATTACGTTCAGATATTTTTTTAACATTGCTTTGTTTATTTTTAAAATTATGAACATGAGATTAACCACTATGCAGTGTTATGATATATTTATTTGTTTTGGTAGGCTTAACTGATATGTTAAATCATAAAAATAGATTGTAAATTTTCCCGAATAGTGAAAAGCTTGTTAAATTATATAATGTGAGTTTTGAATGTGATGCGTTTAATATTAATTATACTAATTTGTAGAGTGGAGTATGATTGAATGACCCTGCTTTTACTATCCTGCCTCGAGAATATTCTGTGTTTGTGTGTTGATATCTAAGAGAGTTATGAGAGATTGGAGACATTTTGGTAAGGTTGTAATGTATAGAAAAGGAGCGCGTTTGAAAGTTAAATAAATTAGATAAAGATGAGTATATGTATTTAAGGTGAATAGTTATGGTGATACACTCCTTCGGTTAGTGAAATTTTATTATGTGGAAGTGAAACATAAGTGTCTGTTAAAGTAAGTGCTAAGCAAAATTAAATTCCTTAATATGTATATATGTAAATAATGTGAGACTACTTCTTATCGTTAGATTGTTTGCATTATATGAGGTACATACGTTCGATCTAACGTATTAATACTGAAGCACTATGCACTAGTGAATAAAGTTATTAAATCTAACCATATGTACAATCCTGAAGTGTATCAAGACAATATCTAGGGGTTTAATAAGAAGAAGAAATATTAAAATGAGGAATTGAACGCTGATTTAGGTGTGGTGTGAAGAAAGGAAGGAGTAAATGAGGTTATTAATGAAAGTACATCAAGATGTTTTTGGTGCGTCTAACAATATGGTAGTATGAGAATGTGAAAATGAGTGAATGAAATGATAGTCGGTTGGTAAGCGAGTATGAGTGTGTGCTGCGGAATCTGGGGTAGACTAACAGTGGATTGAAATCGTAAATGAATGCGCTGAAGAGAGGGATGTTAACTTGTCAGAGGCAGAAGAAAGATTATATATGTTGACGTGAAGGGCGGGTCATTTGTGAGGGATTAATGGTTGTGGCCCACCTGGGCCAAGGAATAACCCTAAATTGACGAGATGCCCATTAAGTTGGTTCGTCGCTTCCCCAGTAAGCTCAGGAGGATTTTAATTTTTCTACTTGCGACGATTCTCAACTAGAAATATAAAAGGAGGCGGTAAAGCTGGGCTTTCTTTTCGACTTGCCCATATTCTAATCTACTATATTTCAGTTGTTCCTTGTGTATGTGGTAAGCAAATTCATAATCCAGTCAATGTGGAAGGAGGAGAAGGTGGAGTGGATGTATCGATAATTTATTATTATATTATAAGATAGTATTATTGTAAGGTATAGATGGTAGGAATATATATATTATATGAGAGTTAGCGAGTACAACTTTATATTGATATATATATAATCGAGTACTAATATATATTATATATATTAGTTATTTAAGATATAGTAATAAATATATATCCGTAGTGAGTTATATAATAATGTTATATCCTACATATAATACACACATTTTGCACACAAAACTGCTTCCAGCAAAATCAAGCTTGTCAGCGGGGCCTGCGCTCTTCTCCATCCTCCAGAACTCCTTCTCTCAGCTCCCGCATCATAGCATTCCTTGGTACTCAATCAAACGATCTTCTAAAGAATAGAGTCATTCGAACTTCCAAGTCCTCTTGGTCTTTTCCACTCCATCTTGTGCTCCCATCTCCTCTTGGCCACTCTCTCTTCCTGCATCCTCCCCATAATCATATCCCCACCACCTCATCGTTTTGTGCAATCCATCTTATTTATTAATACTCTATCTATGCTCCTCACCACCTCAACTCTCCATTGCATTCCTTGTAATTCCTGCTCTCTTTTCAGTCTTTCCCTAATCTATCGCAATGCTTCACACAACGTACAATGCTCCGCTCGAAACTAGTGATTCTACTATTTGCTCTATTAGTGTTGTACTCCGTGTCTCTGCTTCATATAGTAGAATCGTGAACCGACCTCCTCGATTATCACCCTTTCACTTCCATACTCATTTTTCTAATCTTTCCGGTATTGGATACACTGCCTCTTACAAGCTACGCCCAAAGTATATGACATCATTTCATACTTTGAGGGTCTCCTAGTTGCCATTCCTCACTCTTCCTCCAGAGTATAATCCACTTCAATGTATTGCATTCTCCACCATCTTTATCTCGTATCATTTCTTGTTCCATTAGTCCTATCTGCTCGAAGAACCTAAATACCTCCCCTACCTGTCTTCCTACAACCCTATATATTGATCTCCCTTTACGTGTTCATCGTCAGACTGGCCTCTCTATAGCTTTGTCATTCACCAAATACGAGAGTTATCTTACCACTCATCTCCTGCGTACAGTCCTATCTCCTCTTCGTCTCGCTACACACGAACCAAGTCTATCATGCAACTTGACCAGAATATCAAAGTACAAATCCCCTATATCCTTCTCACCTTTTTTTATCAATCTACCTCCTAGAATCCTACAAAACAAAGAAAATTGATGGCAACACGCTTCCCTGTTTGGAGCTCCCGCTTCTCCTCAAAGCCCATTCCTTTTATTTCTCATATTTAATGGTTGCGTACATTACATGGACTTATTCACGTATAGCAATAGATACTCCAGTGCTTGTGTTTCATAATTGATTTAATCTCATTGCACTATATTTTCTTCTATCATATCTCTCCACAGCTTCTTCCCTATATCGCATCTGATATTCAAATAAAGCTAATGAAGATCTATGAAAAACTAATATATGCTATCGTTATTAATATTCCCTATGAACCATTTCTGAAGTAATTATCAAAGAGCGAACACAAGAGAACCGATCGTGCATTGTTCGATTAATATATCCGTGGCTGCCTCTTCCACCCAGATCTGTAACTCTATATACTACCATTCTCAGGTCCTTACTCTTCTTATGTATACTTGCTCCCTCATTTTTTTTGCCAATGATTTGTCCAACAAGAATATTTCCCTGTAGTTTTACAAATATTTGATTCTCTTTTCCTCTTAGTATATTGGAATACACTAATGATTGACTTTCTCCCACCCTCTGGATACTTGCCTCTCCTTCCAACTACCTATATACAATATCGATAAGATATTGCTTATCGATTTTCTCTAACCTCCATACTTTATTAAGTTATGTCTATATGGCTCTATCCCATCTCATCCGTGAGCTAATAGCCGTTTCTTTTACGTCCTACTCAGAGCCTACGTTCACAACTCTTTCCATAGATATCTCCTCCCCCTCACTATCACTATCTCCTTTCTCCGTCTGCGTCCTACCTGTCCTATTCACAGTTTAACAGTTCTCAGAGAGTATTCTCGTCCTATCTCTCTCTAGTATTATGTATGTTAGTCTTCACCAGAAAAACATTTCACTAGCATCTATACCTGATATGCCAACGTCTTCCTCTTTAATCCTCTATATTTTGGCCAGTCTAAAAGACTCTCCTTCTGCCCTCACATGTTCGATCATTTCTTCCGCTCTCTTCTTTACTGCCTTCTTTATGTTTAGTATCTTTTCACTCCCTCTCTTCATTCTTCCTTCCACATAGCTGAATTTGTCCTGTGAATGTCTTCTTTTGCGAAACACTAACCTCATCAATACTGAGTTTACGCATCACTATTTTATGTGTCTTCTTTTTACTTATACAGGTTCCACCACTGTACATGGTCTTTCCACGTACTTCTTCTGATACAGGGTCTCCTCTGCGGCCCTTCTTACTTGGCGGTTGTATCCCCCATCTCTCTCCTATTCTAAATAAATTATGCTTCTAGTCCTCAACTTGTATTTCTAATATATTCATTTATCTTCTTAAGTATAATGATATATGATAGATGAGGTATATATATATATAGGTATATATTATAATTATTAATATATATACTTATTAATATATATATAGTATACGAGTTTGTTATGTATTGGTTTATATTATATATATGTATGATAGTATAGTATAAAATAAATATTACTTTAAAATGATAATGAGATATAAGATTATATGAACTAAGTTTAATTTAGTATTATGAGTATTTATAAATAATAGTATATATTTCATGACACAATATTATTGTAATATTAAGGTATATATATAGTAGGTTAATAGATAGATAGATAAAAAGTATATAAAATATATAGTAAGATATATAAGTAAGCTCAAAAATGATATAATATATAGTATATATAATGATTATATTAAGATAATATATGATATATGAGTAATTAAATATATATGTAATATATTATTTTAAGTGATAGTATATTTTGTATTTATGATGTTATATATAGAATATATATATTACACTTACCTCGTATATAGTATATATATATTATATTATAATAATATATATAGTGATATATAATGATTATATAGTTATTATAGTATATTTATATGGTAAATCAGAGTGTGCACTTCCCTCTTTTAGTCCCTAGTCCCTCGAGCGAACCAAAAATAGGCACAACTAAGCGAGTGTGCGGTAGTCGTCAGAAAATTGAGCGAGGACTTCACGATGGCGATTCCACAAAAAATTTCCGCGTCTTCTTCCGCACCTTTTTAGAAGAAATGAAGAATACAGAATAATATACGTAGAGGCCAGGTTATAAATAAAGAAATTATCACACTTTTCTATTTAAGTTTATAAAACTATAGTGATATACTTTAGTCTAAGACTGATTGTTTTTTAATAATTAAAACTTCCAAAAATAAAATTATTCTCGCTTAAAGTACCGAATATACATATAAATAACATTTATAAATTGATTAGTATATACTCGAATCTATCTACCCTATTATATAACTGTAAGATTATATTATATTGATCTACTATATTAACTAGGGCGATATATCTCTCAATATAATCCAATTCTGTGCTAAAACCCCAAAAGTAATGAGATACGGTATATTAATTATTAGTATATGTATATATAAAATATATATATTATTATAGTTTATATATATATAAATATATAGTTATATTATAATATTATTATAATAATTAATATAGTATATATAAGCTACCGAGCTTGTACAGTAATCATATAGCATCGACTCTGCACGATTCGAGCTTTCAATTGTGGAGTCTACTAAAGTCTTGGACTATATATAAACCTGTCTTATGTTGCACAGCGTTGTAAAATATTCAGAGAAGTAGAGAAACAAGAATGATTTATATATGAAGACCATCTAAATATTATCAGCACACTAAGTAGTGGCTTCAGTGATTACGTGAAACATATATTAACACCATCAGCTCCTCACCTAAGAGGAGCTAGTCTTCCTCAGCATAGGCAGAATTTGCGGGGAATTGAACGAAAGTTTCAAAGAAATATAAATAACAACTTGTTCACCCTATTTCTAATCACACGGTTACTGTAGAGCAAATTATTTATAATGTAGGGATATTCTAGGGGCAAAGAGGCAGCACTTAACTACTTTAATTTTTAGCCACCTATCTTTTTTGAAACATAATATGATCTCTTGTCCTTTGACACGACATTTGGGAGGAAGGAGTGTATAAACCTTTGCAGAGTTTTTTGTAAATATTCATTCTAAATTTTCATATAATATTATAAATAATTTTGGGTTAAGTGATATGATACTATATATGAGATAAAATTTAAGAGTTAAATCTTATCGTGAGAGTGCTCACATTATTAGCAGAGAGACGTGCGTACTGGCACATAGCGGATTTGATTTGATCTGAATAAGTATGTCGAGAGAGTCTAGCAGGTATACTGTATCCTCAAGATGCGGAGGTTAGCGCTACGA
>JABUQX010104660.1:25000-40452 GCA_015478945.1 Trachelipus rathkii | reverse complement strand
AAATTGGTCTTGGAATAAATATAGTTTAAAACAAAAATATAATATATAATTTGGAAATCCAGCGGAAAACTTTAATTTATTTTTATTTTTATTTTTATTTTTTGCCAATTTATTCATCGGAAATATTGAAAAAAAAATTTATTTCCCCACCCATTTTAGGTGAGGGACTCGAGACCGACGGGGGACAAGAGGAGGGGGATGAAATGTGTGCCGTTCCACCGGAGGCCGAGAGGGGACCCCGACTCCCTGCCATCTTTGCGGTTTTACCCTATGGTATTCCTTTAGTAAAAAAGTAAAAAATTAATTTTACTTCCTTTACACATTGGTATTACTTTAAACTAAAGGATACCACGAGCCCCATAATAGGGAAATTTAAAAAAAAATTTTTTTAAATATTTCCGACGAACAAATCTTTGATGATAAAAACAGAAAAAAAAATTAAAAACCCATTCTTTAAAAGATTTTCCGCTGAGTTCCAAAATCAGAACTGTACGGTGCTTGCCTTCCGATGTTACCATGATGTTCGCTTAGACACTTCTCTGACCTATATATAATATATATATATTATTATATATATTATAGTATATATATATTATATATAAATATATATATTATTAATTATTATTATATAATATATATATATATATTATTATATATATTATTATATTATAATATATATATATTATATATATATATATATATATATATATATCAGATATTATATTATAATATATATAATATATTATATTATATATAATTATATATATATTAGCATATATATGATATATATATATATATATATTTTAATCATATATAAGGTGGATATATGTACTCTTTATACTTTATTAAAGTTGTATTTAACTAGTATGTAATAGAATGATAGAATTTATTATCTATTTAGTTTATAAAGTTAAATCATTTCCCTATACTAAGAAATATTCTAAAAGCTACTGTTTTTTTCTCAAAATAAAAAAATTTTGCTATTCAGTACTAAGTACGTTAAATTGAATTTAGAAATCTCATTAAGCCATAACTTCAATTTTTAAAAGTATAATTTAACTGTTATTGTTATAAGTTAAAGTACTTTTTTTTATTGACTTTAAACTTCAAGTAATAATATAAATTGCCATATTAATATATATAATATATATAATTATATAATAAATATATATATATTAATTATATATATTTATATATATATATATAATATATATATATATTATAAATATTATAATTATATATTATATTATATAATAATATTAATTAATATTTAATTATATAATAATATATTTAATTAATTAATGCTATATTTAATATATTTAATTATATATATAGTAATATATATTAATTATATATATATATATTAATTATTTATTATAGATATATATAATATTAATATTTATACTATATAGTAATATAAACATTATTAATATAATAATATAGTATTATTTATTATAATATATATACATACATAATATATTTATATTATATATATATTATTACTATATAATATCATATATTATTATATATTATATATTGATTATATAATATTAATATATAATATATATATATTTAATATAAATTAATATATATATATATATTATATATATAATATATTATTATATAATATATTTATAATTTAAATTATATAATAACTTAATATATATTAATATATTAACATATATAGCATATTATATATATTATATACTATATATTCTGAATATTAATTTATAATTGATATAGTTAATATATATTATATATTAATATTAATAATATTAATATCTCTATTTATATATTATATTATTACTATTAATATATTATATATTTTATAATTATAATAATTAAGTATATATAAGCATATTATAATATATATATTATATAATTATATATTATTATATATACTATATAATATATTATATTTAATAATATATATATATATATATATTAATATAAATATATATATATATTATATAATATAATATATAATAATATATTTATTTAATATTATATATAAAATATATATATAGATTATATATATAAATATGATTTCATCTAGTTTATCCGCCTCCACCTCCAAATAATTATTAATAATAATTAACTGAATTAGTATTTTGAATTTCGATTACAATTTATAAAGTAATTTGAAGTTATAATGAAAATATGCCTAAAGTATCATAAATTCATAAAACTAATTTATATTAATTTATGTGTAATTCTATATATATCTATAAAATATAAAAAATAGATAAAAAAAAAAATAATATTAAATATGGTATCTGTATTTCTAATGTTATATAATAAACATAGAATTTGTCATTGACAACTCAAATAAATTTTAATTACTATTATGGATATTTATATAAGTATAGATCTATTTTAAAACTTATAAACTTAAAATACTATATTTAGTAACATACCTTTTTACTTAATACGATATTATATATAATTATAATTTATTTTTACATATTTATTGTATATTTTACTAAAATTTCGTTTTTATATAAATAAATAAATAACAACGTTATCAATTAATTAATCAATAATTATTACTTTTCACATGATCTTATTATTAATTCATTATTATGTTAAAGATTTTTAAAATAAAAAAAAATTCGGCTTTAACCTACTAAACAGAAGAGTAGAATAATACGACACAAGTGTATTTAATTATGATTAAATTTATATATATATAACTGTTAATTAATATATATATATATAATATACTTACTATTAATTATATTAATATATAAATATAATATATATAATATTAATATAGGTACTATATTTAATATATATTATATATATATAAATATTATTATAATATATAATATATTATAATAATTATATATATATATAAAATATATAATTAACTTAATTAATAATAAATATATTATTTATTATATTAATGTAATATATATTAATAATATGTATATTAATTAGATTAATATATATAAATTTAAATATATAATATACTATTAATATATATAATATATATTATATTTAATTAATAATAATATATATATAATATAATATATTATAATAATTATATAATTATATATATATTATATATATATAATATATTAGTATATTAAAGTAAAAATTGCAATAACATCATAAGTATCCAATAGTAGATAGCATTTAAAAATAATAATAATTTGTTAAATAATAAGCAAAAAATGTAAGAAAGGTTATACAAGCATGTCAATACATAATTAGAAATAAAACTATAAATATATTAAGTCTTAAAATATTTAAACTCAATTAATTACTTAGCTTATTATTTGACTGAATTTTCATTGACTCCATACAATTAGCCTAAATAAAATCAACTAAAGGAGATTTAAGGGTGATGATTCGATAGTAATTAGAATTAAGCGAGCAATGAGGAATTGTGTGCAAATCTTCTTATACAAATGATGATTAATACGTCTGAGCTATACTCGACACTCAGGTATTTTTCTAAGGTATGCTTTTTGTCAGAATCTTTTCTTGAGATAAGGCTAATAATAGTCTAATACTCACTTTCTTACGACTGATTTTATTGTCAGTTGAGCAGTCAAATCAGTCACAGGTATTGAAAAGTTAAAACAAATATTACTAAATTAGCTATATTGCGGTGAGATATAACACCAAAGAACATTAAGTGGCTTTCATCTTTATGTTTTATGTCAAGAGAGAACTTTACTCGATGAATGTATCATCTATGGAGCGGGTAATTGCCTTCCGTTTGGATCTTGTTGAAAAAACAAAGAGTAAAATAAGAAATAATAATAGATCAAAATTTTATATCGAATGACGAAATGTCTTATAATATATAATACCAAAATTCCAAATTTTCCTGAGTGACATGAGTGTAAGAGAATATTTTAATGAGGTTTCTTGCGAGAAAGAGAAGAGTACGAAGTGAGGCAAAATATACAAGACAGGCAGAAATATTATTATCTTGAAGAAAATTACCACAATCACACTAGTAGGGGAAAGTGTAATCGAATTTTATAACAATCATACATAGTGTAAGTACAATTATCCAGAGCTGCCGCCATCTAATAGTAGAATAATGACTCTAATAAAACGATTTGATGTTAAGAATTTTTTTCCGGCTAAGTAAATAATATTTTATAATTATTAAAAGTGAGATTATATATTATCATTTAAGTGATTGCACACATTAGGGTGAGATAGAGATCCAAAAGGATGGCGTTAATTTAACATAAGGAGAGATAGAGAAGAGGACATATAGGTGTAAGATATATAATAGAGTATATGAGATATATATTCATAATAATATAGAGCTAGATATATATATGGGAATAGGCCAGCATCCCAGAGAGCTAGGCATGTAACTGAGAGGAAAATACTGTAAACATCTACAGGGGAAAAATAAAGATTAATGCATTTTGATTTTTCAGGCAAGTAATTTTCCTCGACGAGATATGGATAAGCTTTAAGTGAACAAAAAAACTTTATTTTTATATATATATATATAATGCGATATGATAGTATTTATATGTATAATATTCGAAGAGATAAGATAATATATACTAGTATAGAATTTTAATGAAAGTATTTTGCCTTTTTTATGTATACTAAGATATCTAGATATGAAATATTAATAGTAACCAGTATGCAGTATAGATCAGAATATGAAAATCGATAAGATAATAGGTAGCCTTGACACAGTAACAATGGAAATGACAAATGTTATATTCTCATTCTCATGATAAGTGATTCTAATACTCGGAGAAGAAAAGGACCATAATAATTACTCAATGATTTATAAGATGAATAGATAACTAGATGTAGAGACTATGTATTGAATTAGGATGAGAGATGAGATTAGAGAAGAGATGAGATAGATATGATAGATGATACGAGAGTAATTAATGAAAGAAGATGATATTCATATATATATAGATAGAGAAGTAAGAGATATTCTATATCGGCTTTATTTGTTGGAGAAAAATGGGCACAATGTTACCGCTGGATTGATGTATCCTGAATAAAAATATACTTTTATAACAACTCGAGAGAATCTGAAGTACCTGAGTTCGTCATCATAATATCAATTATACTCAAGCTTAGCTAAAAGAGTAATAGAACAACCCGGGATCACGCTATAAAGCATTTTTTAAACAATCTTATTTTATTGTCAAATACACCGACAGTATTTAAAGTTTCGGATAATTACAGCTGTTTTTAAAAAAAATAGACATTCAATCCTCATTTTTCCCTAAAGTATCGGGACTGAAATTATTTTATAAGCTTAAAAAAAAATTGATAAATATTAATTTTTTACATTTACTTATCTTAAATGGGTTAGATTTTTCGATTTAGACCTTACACAAATTTGTTTGCATTCGATACTGTATTTATAATGGAGTAACTATATGTGCAGGTTCTAATCTCTAGTTCTTTATGATTTGCTGAAAATAGTCATTACCAGTGATTAATTAAATATCTTGACTTATACGACTTCAAGCGGACAATTTCCTCCACAACTAAGTATAACTAAAATCGTCTAAACTTATGGTACCACCAGAAGAGCTACAACTAGTATCTAGACTATAATAATGTTAAATTTCTTCAATATATAACTCGAAGGGGAATGGTAGTTTATCGACCACGGACCTAAATCTATGGTATCTCTCGGGCTGTTTTATACTAGCGCGTCCACAAACCTAGTTATTACGACACTATCAACTTTGCTTAATATCAACAATTGCTCAAAATGATCTCTCGACACACTATATATATATTTGTCGGACTAACTTATAAATATTACTGATTTATATTTATTATTAAGACGAAGTTATATATATAAATATATATATATATATTAATTATATATTAATATATATATTATATATTATACGATATATATATATATTATACTTATATATATATATTTAATATATATAATTAATATAATATATTATTAATACTATATATATATATATTATATTATATATATTATATATACGTGATAAGTTATATATTATATATTATATAATAATTATATAATATTAATATATATCTATATATAATAATATTGATATATTAATTAATTAAATATATATATATATTAATATTATTATTAATATATATATATTAATTATATATTATAATATATGGTAATATAACTATATTTTATATTAATATTACGTAGTAAAATTAAGTTTAATTATTTAATTATTATATATAATATATAAATTAATTATGTATCGCTCTGACCTCCACTAACTGAACCATGTACGCCCTACATTCTATTACTATAGTTAACTACTACATTATTTAATTGAATTACAACTATATACTATGTCATTCACTATTATATTATTATTAACTATATATTAAATATCATATATTATATTTAATAAAACCTCATATATATGACTCGATATATTACTAATGTGATATTAATATATGATTCTTAATCCGCTATATACTACTATAGTTTATTAGTATAAGTATTATATACGTTATGTAACGTCACTCACAATGTAGGGGCTTCTAAGAGCCTTGAACGGTGGGTAATCATTACTGATATATGGTAGTATTATAGGGACGTTTTCTCTATACGTTTCTCACATATATACGACCCGAAGTATAAAGGGAGGGGCGGATGATATATGAACCGAGTATATATAAGGGTAGATACACCTACGCTAGAATCATCCAAATTACAAAGTAATAGCGGGTAAGGTTCCTGGAGACCCTTCCCCGAAGCGGTGATGAGATAATTTAAGTTTATATCCTACCTACCGTATAATGATCCCCGGAAGGGTACGTAGTAGAGGGGATACCTACCGACTATTACCTATTGCTTATCGGATGCTGTATTATTATATTATTATACCCTTACTATAATAATTTTTTTTCTTTTAGTATTTAAAAAAGAGTAGCTTATTATGTACTTCTCAAATATATAGATATTTATACTATAATATAAGAGAGCTTTTCTCCTTTATAGATTTTACATTACTTAAATTATTTATAATTTAACAAAATTTATTTATATACAAATATATTATATATATATAATACATATATATATTATAATATATTAAATATATATTAATATTATATATATTAACTATATTATATATATTACTATTATTAATATATATTATATTATATAATTAATATATATAATTAAATATTATATTATATATAAATATATATTATATATATAATATAATATATATTTATATATATATATATATATATATATTATTCTACAATTTAGATATATATTAATATTAGATATTAGAGTAATTTTTTTATAATAAAATTAATTAATAAAAGGAAAAAAATTATCAGTTGAAAATAATCTATATTTTAGGAACAGAATATTAAATATAACTATAAAATATTCCATATTTCGTGATTATCCACAACTACGTAACTCAGTAGTACCTATCGCAACGTTCATACAAGAATAATACGTCGATACAACGATTAAACATTAGTAATGGAAAATGGTGGTCGTCCAGGTTCTATGAACTAAAAGTTTATTTTACACAATGCCTGAATAAATTATACGTATCGACACACTTGAGATAATATATAATACTTTGTATTAGGAGATATAAAATGAGTCGGACAGGGGAATCTTTGGCATTAATAGATTATCGCCATTTTTTCCTATCAATATTAGTATTCCGAACATATAACTTATTTCCTGTTAGTAACCTATTTTGAGTGTATAGGTTACTACTATATAACTAAATAATGGAAACAGTTTATTAAGCTATAATATTAGATCTCAATTTAAATAAATTAGAATGATTAAATAAGAAGTGTATATAATATTAGTACTTTCCATACTATTTTGGTTTATTATAAGTATAATATAAAATAAAATAATAAAATAAAAATAACTAAAAGGTTATTAAGTAAAGAGTTCAACCAAATTAACTAATAATCATATGAAATTCAAACTTCCCCTTTATAAGGATTGTTGATTTTAAGTTTATAGTTTAATATATAAGTTATTATAAAATTTTGATTAATGAATATTTATCATTTATATTAGGTATCTAGAGTGTTACAAATTTACTTTTGCATAATATATCTTTTAAATATGGAGATTACCTAATAAATATTCCTCAATCTTCAGCATTTTACCTCATTATTTTTATGAGTTCATAAAAATTATGTTATATATTAAATTTATATTTTATTCCGTTTATTATATAGATTGTATTTATATATGATTAAATAAAACTTGAAGATAATTATTATTAATAATTGATAGAATAATTTATAAATATATTCTCTACCTAGATAATATTAGTGATGTTAGTATAGTAGAGTATATGAGTAATCTCATCTATAATAATATCTACTTGAGATTATACTACTTTGTCAGCAATTTCGTGTTGGATAAAGTAAGATCAATTCTAAATTAGGTTTCTTACTTTTATAAGGTATAGTAAAGAAAATATCGTACAATACACTTTTTAGATTTATCTTCAAAAGTACTATTGAAATAAATATATCTCAAAATTTTAAACACCTAATGATGCGTTTGAGTTGTAGAGCAATTTGACTATAAATGAATATATCATTCTTACTTATTTAACATTGATGAAAATTAATTTATAAACATTATAATTTATTGATAGGGTATGAACTACATAATGTATACAATATTCAGTTTTTCTTCTGGAAATACGTGCTACTAATCTCTTCTCACCTTAAAACGGAAATTTCATATAAAGAATCTTCTTATAATAATAATAAGATAATATTTAATTTATTAAGGTAGTGAAGGTATAGATAGGTAAGAATGGATTTAGGATAATAGGTAAATATATATTTCTACTAATATGATATTAGTTAGTTTTATTTTTATACATCGTGTTTGGTTGATTTTCGTTGAATTTGTTTTATTGTTTGTGTTTTTATATTTATATTGAATAAATAAATGTCTGATTTTTTTGATTTAGTTTCTAATTTTTCCTCTAATTAAAATCTTATTTAAAATTTTATTTTTAGTTAATAAAATTCATATCAAAATTACCAATTAAATTTTTGATCTAGTATATGTTATTGAATTTTGTAGGCTGTTATATTGATAGATAATGATAAATTTAGTTTTATTATGTTAATTTAAGCTTTATCTAATTTATAATTTAATAATAATTAAGTATATTTATTATTAACTTTAAGTATATTATAATATTAGATATATTGCTATCTTTTATTATTCCATATATAATATTATACTTAACTATTACTATCACTATTTTTACTTAAAAATTATTAAATATATTAATATAATATATATATTTTATTATATATTAATTCTATATATTAATGTTATTAATATATTTAATACTTATTTATTATTCCATATTAATATTATAATTACTATATATTTTTACTGTAAAAATTATCACTAGGCAAGGTTAAAAAACTAAATATTTAATAATATAATATATATATATATATAATAATATAATAATATACACGTATATTTAATATAAATTACCTGTATAGTTATATATTAATGAATTTAATTTTATATATTATTATCTTTATTTATATATAAAATTAAAATGATGAAACATCTACATTATTGATGATAACTATGGAATTTGAGCTATTATTTATTATAATATTATATAGTATTAATGTAAAATATTATATAATACTTTAATAATAATTACATAAAATTTTGGAAATTTCAATATATTATAATTTTAAAAATTTTATAAATAAATATTAAAAATAATTTATTTATCTTATATAACAATATGAGTGGGCCTATATGCACATTACAAATAAGAAAGAAAAAAAACAAATACAAATATATATTTTGTATTTCTTTAATGTTCTTATTTATTCTTCGATAATTGTTAGATTAAATAAGCACGAGATCGGCTCATTCGGAAATATCTTGATAGACGATTTATGTTATATTATAACAAATGAAATTAATAATGAGAATATAGTTTTTTGACATTTTAATAATTAACGAATTAATAGTAACATGATCAATATTCTAAGGTCTCAAGTTTTTATTAACTATATATTATTATTTCAAGAATACGTATTATAAGTATAATTACAATATAATAATTATATGGCATGAGGCTGGTATGGCAAATTTATCTACATTCGCGATAAGTAAATATACCTTAAAATATACTCTCATTACAATTCTTTATATGTAAGATCGATTTTGAAATTTCTGTTAGCACTTTTGAATTATTTTATTATCAGCTTGTGTTTTATTAAATTATTTATGTCACTATTTTGTTCACAGATATTGATAATAAATTACCTATAAAAGAATATCCAGGAGTAGATCACACTTCAGGTAAGTTTAAAATGAAATATTTAATCTCCGGAATACAATAAAATCTGGTAAGAGACCTAATGAAAATCAAATAAATTATATTTCAAAAAAAATTGTGAATTAAAGTTTCCTAAGATATTACATTTTTGATTTGTTTTTAGTCGCTAACTCATATTCTTAAGTATTGCTCTCTTTTGGTATGGTTTTATTTTGATTAAGAATAATATAGGGAACCGTAGAGCATCACTACACTTGCTTATAGCACCTAAATTAGTTTAAATAAAGTTTCGCTATTGTAGCAATTTTATTTTAGTGATTTATATAATTTAGGTTTTCAGAGAGAAGTTAGTTAAATGTGTTTGACATTTTTCTTTGTTTGGAATTCATGTAATTGTATTTTTATTTCTTTGTAACACATATTTAATTTTCATTTTCATGAATATTTATGATTCCCTTTCATAAGAAAAGCGTATCTTTCAGAGAGAAGTGAGTTATATATATATAAGTTATATAGTGCAGTAAAGAATTAGAATAGTGCAATGGGCCTCTTAATCTAGGATATTCACATTTATTCTAGGATCAGTAAGTCTTGTTTGTGTTTTATTAATAATGTATGAAAAGTTTAGAGTATATACGGTTCTTTATTTATAAATGATCTGTATTATTTTATTTAATTTTCATTTTCAGAATTGTTGATTGTCACTGTAAGTTATTTTATCATCTTTTATTGTAGACAAATTACATTTATTTTTATTTGTACTATAACTTATCAATTATAAATTAAATTAATTTTTATTCGTAATTAATTTTTGATTTGATCATAATCCTGCAAGACTATTTGCAATAAAGGGTAAAAGGAAGTAATTGGTAGATTGACATTGTGTAGTGCAATTACAATTATTATTTCATCTTTTTACAGAAGATACATAAAAAATAAACAATTTGCCTAAAAAAATCATGAGAAAAATAAACAATAATATTATATCAGCCTTAAAGGTATCAGTAGCAGAAAATCAAAATGTGCTATAAAATTAAATGTCTGATATTCAATTGATTGTTTTTGAATTTGTCTGATCAATGCCAACCTTTCATGAATATTGCAGGGTAATTTATGATACATGAATTTTATGATTTGATAATAATTACATAAGTTTTATAGTTGATAAATATTTGTATGTGTTAGTGTTGTGTTTAATGACATCTATCATTTTTAAAATAACTACTACGATGTTTACATTATATTATTTTATGTTACTTATGTAAAATTAATGAATAATCGTTAATGAGTTTTTTAATAATAAGTTGAGCTTTAGATTTGCTTCATGAAATAGTAACTTATATAGCATATTATCATTTGGATAAATAATACTTTAGTGACCTTAAAAAAATATAAATTTTATAAAGGAAGGTAAGTAATATAATATATAAATAGTTGCTTTAATAATTTATAATAATATTTTATTATATTATATATTATATAATATATATAATTAATAATATATATATATATATATATATATATTAATATTATATAATATATATATAATTAATTAATATATATATATAATTATATATTATAATATATTATTAATATAATTAATTATTACTATATATATATATATATAGAATATATTAATATGTATAATATATATATTTATATATATATTATATATTATATATATAATTATTATATAATTTATATAATATTATATATATATTTAAATATTAATATATATATTATTTACATATATAAAATATTTAATATATATATGTTAATATATATTAATTATATGGAGTTAGTGTTAAGTATAGTTAGTTGATTATGATGTGTGTTATATGATGAGTTATACATATAAATATATAATATTAATTTTAAATAATATTGTTATATTATATATTAATATAAATATTATAATATAAATATTATATTATATTAATTATATATATATATAATATATATTATATTTAATATATATATATTATTAATATTATAGTTAATATATTATATTATATAAATCTTATAATATTATATATAATTAATATATTATAATATATATTATATATATATATATATATATATTTAATATATATATATATATTATTAATATATATATATATTATATATATTCATATCAATATATATTTAAATATGTTAATTATATATATATTATATAATTATAAAATTAATATTAATAATATATATATATATTCGAACTATAATATATACTATCATTAAGTATATTATAATTATATAAATTAATTTATATATTAATTAATATTATAATATATTAATATATATATATTATTATTAATATTTATATATTTATTATAAATATTTAATATTAATTAATTAGTAATTATAAATATTTAATGTTTCTTATTAGTATATTTAAATTACAGATATTATATATCATAGAATACACATATTGAATTTTAAATATATTATATATATGTATTAAATATTAATATATAATATATCATAATTAATATATATATTATTTAATATATTATTATTATAAATTGATATTATATTATATATATATAATTATTATATATTTTATTATTATATATATTATATATTATTTATAATTGAAAATATATTAATTGTATATAACTATATATATATAATATCTAAATATAATTAATATATATATATTATTATATATATAATATATTAAATATTAATATATTATATATATTAATAATTAATATTAATTAAATATTAATATATAATTATACTTATTTAATTATTTATTTATATATTATATATTAAATTAGCATTTGTATATATATATAATTATCATACAAGATTCTTTTCTGATTATTTAAATACATAAGATTTAAAAATATATAATGATTTTAATTTTACAATTATCATGATATTTGATTTATACTATATAATGAGTTCAAATTAATTTGTGATTTTTTTAATTTTATTTCGTTCAAATATAAAATAAAATAATAATATGAGAAAATATAATAAATAATAATTAAAATATATTATTATAATATACTTTTGTATAAAATATTTGTCATCATAATTGAAACAATATAATATCATAGAAATACCAGAGTGGCGCATGCTCCTATTTACTCGGTGACATGACTCGTGGCATAGCCATAGCAGGAAAGTTAGTTCCACCCCACCACCATAGGAGAAACGATTATTAGTAAATTAATCGGTCTGTTCTACTAGTCTACAACATTGGTCACACATTCTTAGATGCATAACTATGATTAAAATTCTTTATTTTTTTTCCGAAAAATTGATCAAATGTAATTTAACGTGAGTTCAAGCATAATAATGCGGTAATTATTTTATGAAAATGATTCAATGTATAAATTGATAATCTCAACAATATACATATAAGGGATAAGGTGATTTCTTAACGTTTCTGATAAAAGAGATCAAGTAATATAAAAAAGTATATGTATGAAATATGATACCACTCTCAAAGAAATGCGCACTCATTGTCCTTTTTTTTCCTCGTGATTTTCCATATACTAAATGTCCGGGAATGACTAAAAGTAGTAACACCCGAGCTGTTCTGGAATGCACATCTGAAAATAAAAAAAAGAGAATCTCAATAAATATTTTCGTAGAATAATGTTTGATATATTCGCAAGTCAAAATAAAACTCATATATGGTGTTAGTATTTAGAATTTATAATTAATATCAGTCAGAAATCTTTTATACATTATTAAAAAGTTTTATATATCGTTACTCCGTCCCATTAGCTCCCTAACATATCGTGCATATATTTTTACTGTTAACTATTATAAATATGTATTAACCTATAGCCTTTAGTGCATGTTTTAATATAAGAATTAAACCTTAACTATATAAATCACAGACAAAATAATGCTATACTTATTTTATTTATATATTTAAATTTAATTTATTTTATCCTTTCACTCACTTATAGTTTATCTCTAAATATAACATGTTAGACTATGTAATGTTATATTAAAGTTTTATTATATATAATTTAATTATAAGATAAATAATAAATGATTAAAATGACTTATTTTCTAATCTTCATGCGATCTGCAGACGTTTTACATATTTTGTATCTTCAGATTAATTTAAATCGTATATTTAGTTCTGTAAATTAAAATTTGACTTTACTCATTTTTATGGTGTAATCAAAAGTATCATTAAGTATTTGTCCTCACAGAACCTCAAAGATTAATATCTGTCTTGTTTATAAGCTATTCTATATTCCCAAATATTACAAACAAACATATATTTCACTACCCTTACCATGTTCAAACAAACACACATGGTTGAACTGTATATATATTCGAGTACTTGAATAAATCGAACAGGGTAAGATTACTGTGTGTATGAATTTAGAGTTAATATAAAAATTGTTAATATATTAATAATTGTTGACTTTTAGTAACAGTTTTCATTCAGTTCATATCTATTAATATATGAAAGCTTAGAACACGAATATTATTAATTCAATCATATTTATATAATATTAAATAAATATATAATTATATTATATATATATATATATATATATTAATATATATAGTATAATATATATATATATACTATATATTATATATTAATATAATTAATTATTATATTAATATATTAATTATATATTAATAATATTATATATATTATACTATATTATTAATATAATTATAATTAATTTATATATAATCATAAAATAAATATTTAATAATATAAATATAATTACAAATTGCTATGAATATATTGCCATTATAAGCAGTCCTGGTAATTCAGCATATGTTAAAAATAAAAAATGAGAAAAAGAATTGAGAATTGAATAAAACAAAAATCAATGCCTTTATGGGTTCATAACCACTCAGATTATAATTATTGTAGACTTGAGAACGATATTTACTCGAATCTTCTACCACTGAGATCATTCCATTATAATAATACAGGCATAAAGTTAGGTTACTAAAGAATCAGCTTTAAGCCGAACTGAGACTCCCGTCAGTGGCGAATCATATTAGTTAGTATTGTCTCTTTGTAATTCGAGTGAAGCTTCGTCGCTTTAAATTAAAGCATACTGTTCTATGAATTTACTTTCTTTTGGTTATAGAGTGTGATAGGGATTAATGTGGGTACGAGCAATCTGAGATATTACTTCGTATCTCAGT
>JABUQX010104660.1:0-15000 GCA_015478945.1 Trachelipus rathkii | reverse complement strand
ATAAAAAATATTCAGCATTTTACTTCTGGATAGAATCTTGTGCTCTACCTATCTGATTTCCACAGCTTAAATTACATTCCTTGAGGATGATTATAAACAATATAAAAGTGGAAGATATTTTTAAGCAATGGTGCGAAGATAAATGTTGTATAAAGGAAAGGAAACAGTTTTCCACTACTTTAACCAATTTTCAGGATTTTTCTCATTTATCAACAAAATGGGGCGAAAAAAGTGATACTGAAGATAATAGTTTTAACTTCAGTTTTGAAAGTTGTTTTTCGGAATTTAAAGAGAAAAAGACTTTAAAAAGCAAACATTCCTAAGGAGAAGGACACATATATTGAAAAAATTGAAGATGTTCATAAAAGTAGAAATCAGCCAATATAAAAATATGAAACATTAAAAATTAAGAAAGTCCCTTACAATGGTTGTCATCGAATAAAGGTACCTTTCAGGCATTTGAGTGTCCTTCCTAGAAAATATTTAAGCTCGCTCCCCTTTTCCGTGGAAAGTGAAAGACTCTTAAGAATTGGAGGATCAATTTTATTCTCCTAAAAAAAATCGGATGCACTCAGAAACGGGAGAAATGTAATGTTTTTTGCACTACAATTTAAGAGTCATGATTTGACTACAAATAATAATGATAATTTTGCTCAGATCTTACTTTTAGTAATTAAAAAGAATTTTTTTTTAAAAAGAAAAGAAAATTGTTCATTTATTGTAGATTTTTAATATTGCTATATTTTTCAGGTGTTAAATAAATAAAAGGTATTAACTTAATTATTCTTCAGCAAATAAAAATAAGAAGAATTCGTATAAACATAATCTAAGTTTATAAATATCTAAATTAGTGATTAGCAAAATTAGGCATAATAATATATATATATATATATATATATAATATAAATTATAGTATATATATATATATATATTAATATATATATATATATATATATTATATAGTATATATATATATATATAAAGAATTGAAAATCGGAATCGGAATCGGAATCGAAATCGGAATCGCACTCTGTTGACTGTATCGGAATCGGGAATCGGCATCATAGGCTGAAATTTGGAATTCGGTCCCATCACTAATATAATATATATCATATATATAATATATATATATATATATATATATATATATATTATATATATATAATATATATATTATTATATGATATATATATATATATATATAATATATATATATAATATATAATATAATATAATGATACCTTTATTAAACCAGGGAGCAATAAAAAAATTTAACTTTGTAAAGTTGATAAAACTAAGAAATACATTTTATGATCCAAAGGGAAAGTCAGAAATAAGAGATTTTATTTATTTTAAATTAAATTTGTGAAGTTTCAAAATTCGATTGTGACTTTTATATATATCTTAATGAGATTTTTTTTTTTTTTTTCAATTATTTTGTTCAGTAAATAATTTTTTATTAGATATTTATTGAGTTAAGCTAAAAAACTAAACAATACCATAGAGTTAAATACACAGCAGCTGACGTGTATGCAGTGGCATGACCACTCGTTAAAGCACTCTCTCCAATTGCGAGCTGCGCGCGAGAGATGCTGTGTAAGTTGTATGTATATAATATAAATATATATGCGGTAAACGTTTACATTCTGGCCGCGCTGAGTTATCGATATCGATATCGATAGTATCGATATATATATATATATATTATATATATATATAATATTATATATATATAATATATATTATATAATATTATTATATATATATATATATATATATATATATATATATATATATATAAATATATATTATATAATAATATATAGTATATATATTATATAGTATATATATAATATAATATATATATTATATATATATAATATATATATAAATTTATATTATATATATATATATATATATATATATATATATAATATATATATATATATATATACTATATATATATATATATATATATATATATATATATATATATATATTATGTATCTATATATTATATAGATATATATATATATGATTATATATATATATATATATATATATAATATATATATATATAATATATATATATATATATATATAATATATGAAGCGTTTACATCTGACTACAATACTACAGGGAAAAGATGAAACATTTTGGATATCCTGTAAAATTTTGTTTAGAAATGTAAAAAAAAATTTTTTTTAAAAATTATGTCAATAATTATATAATATGAATAGGGAAAGCCTATTAGAAGACTTTATTACGTACTCGTTAAAATAAATAGACCTTTTTGATAAATTTTGTTGTTTTTTTTTAACTAAGAATACCCCAGGGTAAACCGCGCCGATGGCAGGAGTCGGGGGTCTCTCGGCCTTCCGGAACTACGGGGTAGGACTAATTGCCCACCCTCCGGGAGGTCTCCGCGAACCCCCGCTCTTTGTATTGGGTGTTGGCGGGGGTTCCTCCGCCATCCCCTACGGGGTATGGAAAACGTCCCCTGTGTTCCCCATCGGCTCGAGCCCCTTGCCGTGTAATAAATACCTTTACAAATAATATATTTATATTATAATAATATATATATATATACTTATAAATATATATTATATATATATATATATATATAATATATAATATATATTATACTATGTCCCAGGCTCCCCCCAAACAAAATAGCCAATTTTTTATGTTTAAATTTGTTTTAGTTTTTTTGTTTTTTACATTTTCCTAGCTAAATTTTACAAGAATTCACAAAACAATGTATTATCCTTTTCTTAGCTATTTGTATTTTTGAGATATGATTGTGCTTTCTAGAAGCTGGCCATTATATATATCTATATACTATATATATATATAATATATACTTATATAATATTAATATAAAAATATATATAATATATATATATATAATATATATATGATATATATTACTCGTAATACGTACTAATTTTTATCGTAGTGTATACTCATTTACTTGGGCATTGTTGTTATTTTGAATTTTTCTTCATTACAATAGAATTTTTTTTTTAGCTATTTTGTTTAAAAAATGCTGTTAAGTGCATTGTCATTGCAAATATGTATTAAATCACATAATTTAATATTTAAAAGTCACTACACAAATTTTTAAATGTAACTTTGCAGACCAATAAAAGACCGACTTCTTTGCACGGCTTCAGCTTTTAAATTGGACGCTCTTTTGTTTACCTGCCTTAATATTTACATAGAAATGGAAATGGGTTTAGGCGATTCGATATATCGACAAATGATTTTGAAGAAAAAAAAATCTAGAGCAGCGTGGCCACAATGTAAACGTTACCCATATATGCAATATATAACTAAGGTTTAAACTTTAAATCTCAATATAAAATATTACAATTCTTTTTATTTAAAGGGAAAATTGAGAAAATTAGTAAAAAAATCACACAAATCAAATAATCTAAAAATCCCATTATCTTTTTATAATCAACTTAGGAACATTGCCCTACACACGCACACAAACACACACACACACACACACACACATACATATTAATATATATAATATATATATATATTATATATATATATAGATATATATATAGTAGATGTTATCTATATATATATAGTAATATATATAATATATATATATATATATATGAGAAATAGGTTGATTTCTTGGAAATCGAATCTTGATAAGAAAAGCGAATACTGCTACCAAAACCCCAGGCATGAATATTCAATGATAAAGCAATCATATCCTCAGTTTTATTACAGACGTTTCGGATTACATTAATCCATCTTCAGTGAAATAAAATTAAAAACAACCAAAGTTTAAATCTAAATTTACATATTGTATGATAATATGCATAATATACAGGAATGAAAAACAAAGAATAAAAAATATATATAAATAAAAAATAAAAAATGTAAAAAACATAATAAAAAATAATAAATAAAATTAAAAATAGTGACAAAAATGTTAGCTGTATACTACTATAGTAAATGGTGAGACACTCAAAGATTGAACAAGTTAAAAGGCAAAAGGGTAAATGAGAAGTGACAGGCAGGAGGGAATAAGTTACAAACAAAATAATCCGATAGTGTATACACCAAAAAATGAAAAATTATAAAATAAAAATGGAAAACGAAAAATAAAGATGACAAAATAAATACAAAAAGTACAAAAAAAAATCTAATTATAATGTTAAAAGGACTCACCGACACTTCCACACACACAAACGAGAAGAAGCAAGATATACGTGATGAGAACAGAAATTTGAACTTAAGTAATTTTGTGGTTGGTAGCTACGGATTTGATAAACATATAATTTACATTGTGTGTAGTTAAGTAGAGCTTGAAGTAATATTAAGGGATGCACGGAGATTGTGTATAAACAAAGACTCGATGATACGACCCTCTTTTATGGACTTAACGGTTTTCAAAACTGGAAAGTTACATTCTAAGATGTGGTGATCATGCCTGAATTCATGATCACGAATAGCGAATGTTTCCGGGTTGATGTATGTAAAACCTGTTCTGAATAAGACATCCTAATGCTTCAAGATTCTGATCAATAAGACTGATCTGATCCCAGACTGTAGCTTCTTAGTTTTGAAACCCTAAATGTCCATAAAAGAGGGCTGTATCATCGAGTCTTTGTTCATACACGATCTCAGTGCATCCCTTAAGGGTCGAGAGGTAGGGGGTCTTGGGGCGAAAGATATTGTCTAAGTATGCAGTGAGAATTTTGTTAAACAAATGGAGGGGGAACAGATTACTAATAAAAAAAAGTTACGAAGGTTACACATATCTGAATAAAAACCCGACTAATCTGTGCATATCCTGTAGCCCAGGTCAATTAGGCATAAAATGCTATTTAATCTGAAGCTTAGGGGAATGAAACTAAAGAAGTTTGTACCAAGGATGGTGGAGGAAGGTTTACGGTACATCGAAGTTCGGAAGCCATTAGTATTACGTTCGATAGTTACATCCAGGAAGGAGAGGCGTTTGTTAATTTCATGTTCCATTGTGAATTTAATATTTGCATGTTTGCTGTTAACATAGTTCAAAAACTGGGAGGGGTGTGATTGGTCTTTGAATACAATAAAACAGTCATCCAGATATCTACGATAAAGTAAGGGTTTAAAGAGGGGAGTGGGCACTGTTCCAACCATATGGATTCATGATGTGTGAGAAAAGCATTTGCAAAAGATGGGCCTAGCGGTGAACCCATCGCCATACCATCAGTTTGTTGGTAGAGGGTATTATTGAAGAGGAAAATGGTGTCTTCCGTGGCCAATTGTAAGAGTTTCTTGAAATGGGTTGCTTCGATATTGAAATTAAGAGAGGGGTCTGATGTTGGGGTTAATCATTATTGAAAATTGATTGAGTAATTATATTAATAGTTTCGGCAACTGGAATGTTTGTGTATAGGGATTCTATGTCAAAACTAGCCATGAAACAATGATCGAAAGATAAGTTTTTTATTTCATCAATGAAGTGGAAGGTGTCTTTTGAATCGTGAAAGTGTGCATTATAATGTATAGTCTTGAGATTTTGGAACAGCAAGAATTTTAAAATCGAATGAATATATAATAGCGTGTTAGTGTAATGAGCAATGCATGATTGCTGAGCGCTTATTTAATTAAAAAAAAATAGGCAAAAATTGACTATAATTTCTACTTAATATTTTGTTTCTGCTCAGGGACATCCGTTTTAGTAGCACTGCGGATACCGTCAATTTTTCGATTTGCTCAAATTTAGGGCCAAAATTGGAGATTTTGTTCTTGTGGAATATTTGAAATCAAGCGGAGTGAAGGCTATTTTCAATAACTTAGGTATAGACAAGAAATTTTGCCAGTTTGTGAAAGGTTGAGGAGTAATAAATTTTGATGAAGTAATACACACTTTGTAAATATTTTCTCTTTTAGCAAGACTCAGAGACAACATTTCGGAAAATGAAAGAATCGATTTGTGTTGCCTTCGTTTGTAGGAATTCAAATGTTAGGTGACACGCAATTGTCTTAGGCTTTACTCCTCTTAAAAACAACTTAAATGCTGAGAGGTATCCAGAGCTATATTTCTACTGACACGAGATATTACAATTAAATATGAGTAGCTTGTTGGACATTGGTTGATGGTGCTCCAACCATGACGGCAAAGAAATGGAGTTCAAGAAGTTTAATAAGAGTCAGTACCCCTAAGCCATTTTTCATGTTGTCCTTCGTTTCAATTTAATATTAATGACCTAAATACTGTTCCAGAATTGTCGAAACACTATTGGAATAATAATAAGAATTTTATAAAATTTTTCGGTGAAAAAATGTCTCGCAGAAATTTGGTGTAATAACTTGATTGTTAGCCGAAACCACGATGGTCTGCCAAGTACAACTCAATAGGATTTTAATGCAACATTTTTGCTCAAAATAATATCATTACAAATCTCTCATCGATACAGATGTGACGCAAGACACAGAACTGAAGCATGTCCAGCGTTTTCATCAGTCAGCAGAAGTCTGCATTCTTCATCTGTTTATAATCATGGAAGAAATAGTAGTTCATCATTTGGAGCCATGGGAAATATTATAAAAACTAAAGTAATAAATTTGGATGATGTTCACTCTGATAAAACTTTTAAATTTTTAAAAAACAGATGCATGAAATTACTTTGTAAACTTTTTAAGGATTTTTAAAAATCTAAGTAACTTTTGCCAAATTTTTCATTTCCAAGTGCAGTCTCCGAGGATTCAGCATCAGGGGATATAAAAGTTCTGAGATTGCTTCAGATTCGCCATTTTATGTTTATCTTGAATCTATCTATTCATCTCGGTTTCAATTTCGACATATAACCGACTTTCCATGCATTTTGCACCCATTAGATACAAAATTACCAATCCGATATTTACAAAAATTTGAACTCATTATAGCTGAATATATATACACCCTAATTGGTGAAGCAGAATTTTGGTTTAATTTCTGGAATGATTCAGATGGAGAGAAATGTGAGAAAAATGAGTTAGAGTTTCTACAAATATTTTATCATGTGTTCCCATACAGTTTACACAGCTATAAAGTACTTCCACACTTTCATAACTACATTGTGCATTGAAAGTTTAGTTAGACTTACGACGTTAACCGTGGCTAAGTCCCTATTTCAACGAAGACTTAAATGTGGCTATGTTAACTAGGCATTCGCGGAAGAAATGTTACATTTAATTAAAGGGGAAAGAATATTCCTGAATACAGAAAGAAAAGAAAAAGAAAATAATTTTTTTACTGCGTATAGTCAGCTTGGATATAAAAAATTTTCTACGTTTACTCATTTGAAAAAACTTTTGTAATATGAAATCATTTAATAATATATTGGTGTGTGATATCATTTTTTTTATTATCAACTTTACAAACTATATTTAAGATTAAATATTATTATACATTAAATTTATTTTTATCTATAAAGATCTTTTGATTCATTCTGGATTTATTTATATAAATATATTTATATCTCATAATATATATTATTTATAGATAATTAATACATATATTATAATCCTAGGGATCTAAGATAATATTTCCCATGTAATATTATATATAATATATATATATTATATATATAATACTATTAATATAGATATATATATATAATATATATATATATTGTATTATATATATTATATATATATATATATATATAATATATATTAATAATATAATATTTTATCATATATATATATATAATAAATTATATACAATTATATATATATTTTATTAATAAGATATATTTACATATGTATATAATTTATATAATATATACAAAAAATAACAATATCATTTAAATTTATTATATTGATATATATATTCTATATAAATATAATCTACACAACTATATATAATAATATATATATATTATAATTATATAATTATATATATATATATATATATTATATATATAATATATATATATATATATATAATATATATATATGACGAATGATTTGGTTTTGTTTTGTGAATCTGAAGAGAGTTTGAGAAAATATTGAGGTGTAGTCTTAAGTATAAGTATTTGTAAAATTTAAATTTATGTTCTAACTTATGACATAAAAACAACAAAATTTTAACATAAGTGATAATGAAAATAATATACTTCAACCGCTTGTCGAGAAACTCACTCAATCACTAAACTCACTAATTCAAACTTACTACTTCTCTCCGAAACTCTGAATCGCTCGAAAAATAATCTCATAATCTAAGCTAGCTGGGGAGGTTATAACAGCCGGCTAAGTTCGAAACGCCAAATTCTTCGACCGTCAACTCAAGCAGAAAGTCCCGAAATGAAGTAAACAGTGGCAGTACAAGAGACTCTGAAGAGATATTGAAGAGAGAGAAAGAGTATCTCAGATTTAATTTTATTACTTTATTTAATAATGCATCATGCCAAAATATGGATTTTTATATTTCCTATCTTATTATATAGGCCTTGCCACAAAAGAAGCCAATTAGCAGTTTTGGCCCTATATAATGGCGTAACCGAAGAAAAAACCGAATTCAAATTTAGCGTCCTCGAGATAACCAAGGAAAGCAATCAAAATGAATAAAAAGAAGAACAATTAAATAATTTCCCATCAGACTACCTCCCCAAAATGCATGAATCAAGCGCAACCTCAAAGGAAATTTATTAACGACTTCTTCTTATGTCTCATTATTTTTGGATTCTCCGATTATTTACTGTTCCATTACTGAATCTTCAAGCGCTCCTTTTCGATCCCTCAATGGTTCGTGCCAATGCCTCTTATTTTATACGTTCCTTCTATCAGAATTTACACAATATAAAAAGACTACGGATTCAAAGCAATTCGACCGTTCTACAACAATGTCCCTCAAACTCGTTTCTTTCATACTCGAAGATTGAAACAAATGTCTTACGTAGCTTGATTCGATCAGACATTAGAAACGTCTTTAACAACACTGCAAAATGTCCAACGGGATTCTCAACGTATGGTTGCCACACACAGCTGGCAACCAAATGATCACTACGCAGTTCAACGATACATGTTAGGATGTTGTACACAAATTATCCGTTGTAAAATAAGGAAACAGATTGTCCAATCGAGGTTTGTGGACTTTTCATCTGTCCAAACGACGTTTTATTCGATGTCTAAGAATCCAAGAATTGGCAACCCCTATGGGAAATAAAGTCACGATGTTTTCAGAATTTGAAAATACAATATAGTTAATACCGGCCAAATTTAACTAGAATTCATTGTACTATTATTTCTCAAAATGTATTGTATAATACGATATGTAAAATAAATTTACGTCTTTTTTATTATAAGCATTTTATTTACATCTAATATGGATAATTTTCGTTACAAAATTATTTAATATTATAATTATATATATATATTATAAATATATATATATATATTATATATTATTTTATATATATATATATATATTATAATTTATATATATATTATATATATCTTATATATCATTTTTTCTAATATATATATAAATATAGTAAAAAAAAAAAAAAAATAAAAATATTAATTTTTACAATGCGTTACTTACATTTAAATGGAATATTATTACATGATATTTTTCTTTAAATATTGCATTAAAATATGATTTATTTGATGTTTCTCAAATTTTGGAAATATTCGTGAAGAGGAAGATGGAGATAAATCGAGATCTTAGATGTTTGTCATGTGAAGCGATGCATGATAACGCTTGTTAGCAGTTGCATAGTGTTGTCGACTCGGTTTGGGAGACGGGAAAAGTAATTGATTCGTACGATGCTGGAGAAGAAATGTGAGTTAGGGAGATAATGTTATATAGGAGTAGGACGGGGTTTTGATAAGGGGTAATGATTACGGGCTTGGCATGGGATGAACCCACATTGACGAGGTGCCATGAGTGCCCGGCACATTCATGAAGCCCTATGTACGATTTTCTGACTTGCGCACGAGTTCTCACTTAAAGCTATTTTATAAAGGGGGTGATAAGGCCTGGGCTTTCTTTTCGACTTGCGGTCATAATTCTTCTACTATAACCTTTTCTTTTCCCAGTGCCAAATGTTACGACACATTACCTCCATCTTGAATAATAATAATAATAATACTAATATATAATAAATAATAATATAATAAAAAATAATAATGAATAATAATAATAATAATTTTGGAATAATTTCGTGAAAGAAAGGAATGAAATGAGAGAATAAACGAGAGTACAATTGAGATGGTTTGGTCATGGGAAGGCTGGAAATGAATAATCGGTTGGTTAAGAGATGGGTGATGAGTGCTGTGGAATCGACCGGCGGGAGACCGAGGGAAAAGTAGATTGTCAGTAAAAGAATGCTGTAGAGAGGATGCGAGTTAGGCCAGATATAAAGGCTGCATAATAGGAGTGAATCGGGGGTTTTGTAAAGGGTAGGATTACGGGCTTCGGGCCATGGAAGACCCCACATTGAAGAGTTGCCACATTTAGTGCCCGGCACATTTCGAATGAGCCTAGGGTAGATTTTTCTGACTGCGACGAGTTCTCACTTAAAGCTATTTTTATAAAGGGGACGATAAGGCTGGGCTTTCTTTTCGACTTGCCGTCATAGTTCTTCTATAACCTTTTTCCAGTACGATGTTACGCACCTACTCCCATCTTAATAATAATATAAAATAAATAATATCAATAATAATTCATAATGAATATAATAATATATAACGGTATATATAAAAAAAGGCAAGCAAACTATTTTGCAAGTTATATTAATTAAGGTAACTACAGATTCTCATATTTTAAATAGAAAGAAATGATAAAATAAAAAATAAAAATCGACAATTTTCTTAATGAAAGTTAATTTTATGTTTTACAATGAAGCTAGCAAATGTGAAAAAGCTTATTTATCATTCCTTTTAAAAAAACTGTGAAAATTACATTATAAAATTATAATTATATGTAAAAGAAATATAAGAATTAACAATTTTCATATTTAAATGAAAAAAAATTACTTCCTATTTTAATAAATTCTATATTATCGTTGAAAAGGTTTACAGAGTTCAAAATGTAATTAAGTTTTTCAGACCGCAAACATTTTCCAAATTTTTCGCTTGTTATTGCAGATGGGAGTAGCCCTAAAAACTGCCCTAACTTTGAGGGTAAGATAAATTTCTTATAAAATATACACCAAAGGCAATAACAGAGCCTTCAAGAATGCAAAATTTTTAAAATATAACAAGTTGTTTCTCGGAAACTTGTGCAATACAATTTCAAAGAGAAAAAGTACTCTGAACCCATAAGCAAGGTCCATAGTATATACTGCTTTCAATATAATGAATTGATGAATACTCTTTTATAAATAAATTGTAAAACTCTGGGCCAAGATGTTGTGCAATATCTCCTTTTTCACCTTTTTGCAGATGGTTTTCAATTTTTCACACATTTCAGCAATTTTCATTTCCATAACCAACTCTACTTCCTGTACAAGCTGTAAGAAGAAAAATTTAAAAGTGATAATTTACAGTAAACAATTAAATATTCAACTGATATACTTTTTTAAAACTATACTTTTATATTTTAAAAATAATAAATATATAAAACACTTATGGTGAAAGTAATTGAATTTCTTATATATGAATTACAAATCTCATTTTATTACTAGAAGAACAGATATATATTAATTTGCTTTCACACTGAAATTGACAACTTAAAAATAAAAATACGAATTACAAAATCGGTTTCTGAATTGTTATTAACTTCGTTATTTCATTAAATTGGAACAACAAGTTCGATATACAGTTATACACATTTATAACTACTATAGATATTTGATAATCAAATTAGATTGTAATGAATTAAAAATAAGGGTTAAAGAGAAGTTTATATATACTAACAACTTGTGAGTGGATCAGATATTCAGTATATTCATCCTCACTATAATTAAGTGCCGCATCTTTTCGTAATGTAAAAGTCTGCTTCAAAGCAAGTACAAGTTGACTATAATTCAGATTTTGAAGGAACACTCTTAACAATATAATATTCATTTATTAAACATATATTGATACTTATGTGGTATTTGTATCTATAGTATGTCTATTTATGTACTTTATATATATTTATATATATATACTATATATATATATATATTTATATATATAATATAACAGGCGTATAATAGGTTAATAGGGAAGCTTTATGGCAGGTGTTAGTGATATTATTGTGTTGGTGGTAGGTTTCTGAATGGAATCAAAAAGTGTATGCCGATAGTGAAGCCTGTGTAAGAATAAATGATGTCAAAAGTGATTGTTAGTATTAATACCGGAGTGAGGCAGGGTCTGTGTTATGTCTCCTTGGTTATTCAATTTGTAATATGGAGGGGGTTTATGAAAGCAATTGGAGGTGGGCGGTGGCTAGGAAATGGTTTAATGATGATGGAGAATGGAGATGAGTGGAGGGTGCCCTACCTATTTATGCGGATGATTTGGTTTTGTGTGGCAACTCTGAAGAGAGTTTGAGAGATTTGGTAGAGAGATTGGCAGGGTGTGTAAAAAGGAGGGTTTGAAAGTAACGACGTAGATTAAGAAGTAAGGTTTATCGGTTGTTAGAGTGAGGACAGTCCTCAGTGTGAAGTTATGTAGATGGTGAGCAGCTATTGGAACAAATGTCTGAGTTTAATATTTAGGGTATATATGTTGGATGAGAAGGGGAACGGATGAGCAGAGTGTAGTAGGGAAGATTGTGAATGGCAGGAAGGTGCTGGTGCAATTAAATCGTGGATGCAAAGGGACTAAGTATTGAGTGTGCTAGAGTCTTGCTATGAGTACTGTTTGTTCTGTGTTATTGATAGTCAGTGAAGCTATGGTTTGGATAAGAAGTACTAGATCTAAAAGTCATCAATGTGGTCAAGATGGACATCTTAGGGGCGTGTTAAGG
This sequence comes from Trachelipus rathkii, assembly GCA_015478945.1. Classification (NCBI taxonomy): domain Eukaryota; kingdom Metazoa; phylum Arthropoda; class Malacostraca; order Isopoda; family Trachelipodidae; genus Trachelipus; species Trachelipus rathkii. Next base: position 2,095 of record JABUQX010104660.1, on the reverse strand, counting down.
TGTAGAAGAATTGATAAATATTGAGGAAGTGAACGTCATTATACAGTTTGTGGTGTAAGAAGGATATACGAGAGAATACATGAAAGTATGTTTGAGATTGATTGGTCATGTGGAAAGGATGAATGATAGCGGTTGGTTAAGGGATGTATAGGTGGGAGTGTTTTGGGAAACTCGACCGGTGGGAGACCAAGAAAAAGTGGAATTGAGTCAGTAAACGTCAGTTGTCTGAAGGAAGAAATGTGAGTTTGGCAGAGGCGGATAAAGGTGCAATAAAAGGAAAGCATTGGCGGGTTGTGTGAGGGTATTGGTTGTGGCTATCACCTGTGGCAAGTGATGAACCTTACATTGACGATTTACCCATAGTGAGGGGTTGGTCGCGGTCCCGTGAAGCTCTCAGGTGGATTTTCTGAACCTGCGAAGAGTTCTTACTAATTAATGGTACAGAGGCGGCGGTAAGGCTGGGCTTTCTTTGTCGTAATTCTTGTTCATATATCTTACCTAACTTCTGCTTCTTTTCTGATGCATGTACGCACCTTTTAACCCCAAGTCTGGCGCAAAAGTGTAGATGAAAGAACGAAGTATTCATCTATAAATATATATATATATATGATATTATATATATTATATAAGGTATATATATATATAATATATATATATATATATATATGTATTATTTATATTATTATAATACTTATCATTATAATAATATTTCTATTTATAAATATTATTATATATATGTATATCTATTTTTTATAGATTATATAGTATATATACGTATTATATTATATATATATTATATATATATATATATTATATATATAATATGTAAGATTTTTATGGATCTCTGCCAGGCCGTATGAATAGGATTAATATAGAGAAGCTCTATACACCTGATCCGTGATATATGATTTTTGTGGTAGGCTTTGAATAGATCTATACATAATGCTTCGTTATCAAGCGTGTGCCTAAGTTCTTTTGACTAGTGATTGGCTAATATTAAAATGCGGAGCCTGAGGCATTAGGTGTTATGTCTCTTGGTGTATTCAGTTTGCTTTGGGACTGGAGTTTGATAAAAAATTAGAGGCAGGGAGGCAGGGGAAGGTGGTTGACATGTTGTGAGATAGAAGAGAGTTGAGGGCACCCTACTTATCATATGCGATTGATTCTTTTTTTGTGGGGTCGACATGCTGAAGAGTTTCTTTCGAGGAGGATTGAGTTACGAGGGATGTTGGCAGGGTGTGTAAAAGACAGAAGCCGGTTTGGAAAGTAATACGAGATAACAGATAAGGTTATTGTTGTCATGTGAGGACAGTCTTATGCGGTGTAAGCTTCGTTGCATCTTAATCGGGAGCACATCCTGGATATTTCTCTTACTGCTGTATCTAAGTTATTTAATATGATAATTTAGGATATATATTGATAGTCAGATGAAATAAAGGTAGAATCAGGATGATACGTTTTAATTTAGAATGGTATCGGAAAAAGAGGTGTGGTGCAATTAAATCGTTTGGTTGGTACGTGAAAGCGACCTAAGGTCTTGAGTGACTATAGGTTCCTTTAGCATGAGGGTTAATTGTTGTGACTCCTTTATAATAATAAACATTGTAGTAAATGTATTGTAAAAGTATTAGTTATACTAAGACTGGAATATAAAATATAATATAGTATCTATAAAAGATCATAGAGTGTTATCAATGAGAACAATCTTAGGGGCGTTGTTAAGGTTTAGTGAAAAGAGTAATATTGTATATCAAATGAAGAACATGATTAGTATTATCGAGAGTTATGTGGTGTTTGAAGAAAAGGGTAAATGAAATAAAAAAGTTAGAAAGTTAACGTACTATTGGATTGCGAATATTGGTCTTTGGTAGATTGGGAAGGAAAAAAAATAACGTATACGGTTTGTTAAGACAGAGTATATTGGTAGATGTGTCTGGGAATCGAATCCGTGGAAATTACCAAAAGATAAATCACGGGATTGAGTCATTGAACGTATGTCTGAAGTGATAAGAGGTGTGAGTATTTATGAGCGCAGGCGAAGAGATATGAAGGTTTGGCATTATTCGAACTAGATGGGGCATGTGATGTTGTGTGT
>JABUQX010104659.1:17500-22500 GCA_015478945.1 Trachelipus rathkii | reverse complement strand
TACTAATAAATGTAGCTGTATATAATAATTAAAATCGTCATATAGAAAATCCAAGCCGCAAAACAAACACTCACCAAAAACAATTTACATTTCATACCAAAATCCTTATATATAATCTAATGTGCAATTTTGGTGACCTTTGACGATATCGTAGAAATAAATTCCTTTTATTAGATTTATTTTTTGATTTTTTTTATATTATTTTGATTGTTGATCGTAAACGTCACGCTATAAATAATAATTGGCAAGTTATTAAATTAATATATATCGTCAGTGTACGTTTATAAACGATTCTAAGAAAAAAATATATAGAGAAAAAAAAAAAACCAAAAGAAAAAAGAAAAAAAAAACTATATATTATATATATATAGTATATATGAAGAAAATATACCACAAAGTTGATTTTAAATAAAGTGCAAGAGAAAATCACAATCCGAGCTTAGCCAACCACTGTGTTTAAAAAAAGAACCTCTCACGAAATGGGTGCCTAGGAACCATAACTTAATATACACACACGATTAATAATACCAACAAATACCAAAGAGATAGAAAAAAAATTGACAATGGAAAAAGAAGCGATCATAATAATACGTACAGGGGGAGAATTTAGGATTTCTTCTCCCCACTAACGATACCCTTCTCATGAGCTATATGTGCTATATGATAAAGTAAATATAAATATAAAAGAATTTCACTTGCTAGTTTATCTATCCATGTATCATCCTTAGCAAATTTGATAGAATGTTTAAAATAAGTAAATAGATGATATGGTATTTAGATTTATATCTATAATAAATAATCATGTAGGAAGAAAGATACTTAAGACATATTATCAGTGCACTCACACGAAAATTTTATACTACATCTGAAAGATTTTTTACAGGAAATATTTTTATTACATGTTTTAACATTTCTCATCGATTTACTTTTTTTACTTTTCCAAGATTAACTTCTATTTACAACTAATATATTAATATACAACAAATAATCCAAATTATTAGGAATAAGGTTCTTAATCTGAAAAAAATCTGAAACTTACTAATTTCTTTTTATTTTTTTCGTTCATAGAAACAAAGTGTATATAAAAAAATTTTTCTGCTTAACTTTTTTTTTTTTTTTTTTTTTTTTTTGTGACACGGTGGTTTATTTGCGATTTTCTTATTAGCAACATGTTGTCTCAATTTTTTAGTAAGTTCACTGAAATAGGCGAAATTATTATATATATTATATATACTATATAATACTATATATATAATATATATAATATATATATATACTATATACTATATTAATATATATATTATATATAATATATATAATATATATAATAATATATATATATATATATATATTAGTTTCATTGTGCAGATGTTTTTTTTACTTTTTTTCATATATTGTTAGTATATGATACTAACAATAAAGTTGATTCCTAATGAGCAGGATCAACAAATTTTACATACACAAAATAGGAATCATTTAATAATATCGTACGTTTTTACGCATCGTACGTTTGACAGCGCCTGGTACAGAGACGTTTCGGGATATTTTCTGTAGTGCAAAAATCTTACCCTAGAACAAGAGGAAAACTGCTACGGCAAAGTAGATCCATGTAGGTTAGGTCAAAATTTACTGCATCGTTGATCCATATAGGTTGGGTTGAGTTTTACTGCATCGTCGATCCATATAGGTTACGTTGCGGTGTACTGCCCTCTAAACTCAGGTTATGAAATGTTTTGTTAGGTATGCACAGAATCTATATATGAAAAAAAAAATACGGAACTTATTTTACCCAGAAACATTATTTTTTAACCTACATTTAATTCTTTCACGCGGTAACACTAAAATGCGTTTTCTCTCATGCAAAATGAACGTTTTTGTTTACTTTCTTATTAATTTTTAATATTTATCTTTCTCATCAGCATTTTAATTAATTGCTAGTATCAAACACCAACAAAATGTGAAAAAAAAAAAAAACATTTACATGATCCGTAAAATCATAAGATCCAATATATATATAGGCTTAATTCAATTTTTCGTTTGAGTGAAAAATTATTCTAAGTCCAGTGCGGGTATTTTGAAGGGTATTTTTGTTTGGGGGGTATTTGGAGGGTAAAATAACAATTATAGGAAAAAAGAATAAACTTTAGTAAGTTCCATATATATATATATATATATTATATAATATATATTATATATGATAATATTATATATATATATATATATATATATATATATATATATATATATATATATATATATTATATATATATATATATATATATATATATGTGCGAGAGTAATTTTTCCTTTAAGAGAATATTTTCGGTCACAAGAGTGGGTAATTTCTCATAGCCTGTCTGGCAACACTAGTTTTATAGCAGAAATCTTAGTTTGAAATTTTACGCCATAGAGGCAGCATGTGATTTTAGTTGTTAATTTTGTGCAAACTTTGAAGATGAATTTGTATAATTTATTTGACATCTGTAATGATAATAGCAGTTTTCTTGCAATTATAGACTATTGTAAATTTATTTTAGAAGTGAAACATTGCAAAAAATGTAATTACGAGTATCGCATAAGCAAAATAGTATTTTATTTTTAGGTTAAATTAGAGATACGAAGACGTTGCCGAAGAAAGGAATATCTTTTAGATATTTTTACCTATTTGTGTCAGGTAACAAAAGGTCGAATCGAACCAAAGAGATGCGTTTTTCGGTTTTATTTTTGCAAGCTATTGAACAGAAAAATGTAAGCCTGGAGTATCTACGCTCTCTCCCCTCACTCTCTCTCGCTCTATATATATATATATATATATAATATATATATATATATATATAATATATAATATATTATATATATATTATATAATATATATATATATATATTATATAGATAGGTAAATCTGTGTCTACCTAGTTCGGCCCTTTCATAATACATTAGGTTAGGGCAAACTGTGGGCATTTCATAATCTATTAGGTCAGGGCGAACTTGGGGGTTCCATAATCCATTAGGTTAGGTAGTACTTTGGGGCTTCCATGATCCATTAGGTTAGGGCGTACTTGTGGGCCTACATAATCCATTAGGTTAGGGCTACTTGGGGGCTTACATAATCCATTAGGTTAGGGCTACTTGGGGGCTATTAAGTATAAAGTTTTGTTAGGTAGACACAGATTTAATATATATATATATATATATAACTATATTAATATATATATATATATATATATATTATAATATATATATATATATATATATATATATATATAGTATATATATAATATCGAATTATATTGATAATCCAATTACTCGATATATCGATTAATTTAAAAATGAAAATAAAACCCTTGAAATTTAAATAACAAATATATCATAATATAATATATATATATATATATATATATATATATATATATATATATATATATATAATATATATATAATATAAAAATTAATTTTTTTATAAAATATATTATTTATAATTATAATAATATATATATTTATAAGAGGTTGGACTAAGTTAAAAATTAGGTAGGTAATTTAGGTTAGGTTGGTTCTTAGATTAGGTCAGGTTTAGTGTTATTGTTTATGTTCGGTTAGATTAGCGTTAGGTTAACCAAATTGTAATATATTTACCCTAAAATTACTGAAATAACGATACATTTTTTATTGATTGTCGTTTCTGGAGTCAACCTCTTATAAATAAGCCAATATATATATATATATATATAATATATATATAGAAATATATATATATATAATATATATATATAATATATATATTATATATATATATATATATAATATATATAAATTATTATATATATTATATATAATATATATATATATATTATATTACATATATATAATAATTATATATATATATATAATATATAGTATATATATATATATATATATATTATATATTAATATATATAATATATATATATATAATATATAATATATATATATATATATATATATATAGGACAAAGTATACTTACGCCCACACGGAACGGGAGCTCGGATCAAAAAAAAAAATTCACATGTAGCATCTATGATACATAAATAGATGTTCTAGGGTGAAATTGAATTTTTTTTTTTTACCTGTTCTAGGGGCGAAATTAGGTTAGTTAGGTGTAGATTAGGTTACGTTAGGTTACGGTCATCACGTCAAGTTCAGGTCAGGCAGGTCAGGGAAAAAAAATTTCATTTACCCTAAAACATCATTTTCTGTACCATAGAGGCTACCTGTGAAGAAATTTTTTTGATCCGAGCTCCCGATCCGCTGTGGGCGTAAGAACTTTTACCATATATATATATATATATATATATATATATATATATATATATAATATATATATATATTATATATATATATATATATACTATATATATTAAAAATATATATATATATATATGATATATGGGGAACCTTGTGACTATATGGATCTGTTAATTTTGTTTTATGTAATTTTTTTTTTCGCATATTTTTAGTATGTAAAACTAACAATAAATTAAAATGATGATATGAAAGATACGAAATTTTAAAATATTATGATTTAAATGATAAAGTAAGCAATAACGTACATTTTGCATGAGAAAGAAAATGTTTTTTAGTCTTGAAAAACGTGAAAGAATTTAAGGTAGGGAAAAAATGATATTTCGGAGTAAAATTTTGTCGTTATTCATTTTTTTTTTTCAAATATTGGTTCTGTGTATACTTAACAAAGCGTATCATAACCTGAACTAGGAGGGTCCTAAGCCAAAACCTAACCTGATATGGATCGACGATGCAGTAAACATATTATACCTAACCTATATGGATGACCTATGAAGTAACCCTATACCAGGTAGTTGTCAAAACACACGGCCCATGGGCCGCATGCGGCTCCTCAAGCATTCCCATGCGGCCCAGCCCAAGACAATTTAAAAATTTTCAAGATAATTTATTTTGAACTTTCAAATTATTAATCAATTATATATATATATTATATAATATA
>JABUQX010104659.1:0-10000 GCA_015478945.1 Trachelipus rathkii | reverse complement strand
TATATATATATATATATATATATATTATTATATATTATTAATATTTGAATATATAATATATATATTATTATATTAGTATATTTATATTATTATAATATATAGATTTTATATATATAATTTATACATTATAATTATATATATATATATATATATAAATATATTATATAATACTTTTGAGAAGAGGGTTTGAAAAAATAAATAAAAATATTAAACTAATCGATTTTGAACAATTTGTCTTTAAATCACACACATATATATATATATTATATATAATATATATAATATTAATATATATATTAAATATATATATATTATATACTAATACTTATCTATGTTTGAACAAACTATAGTTATATATATATATATATAATATAGTATTATATATATATATATATATATGCGTATATATATATATAATATATATATATTTGAAGTGTCGCGGGGGGTTCCTCCGCCCCTACCCTACGGGGTATGGAAACCGTCCCCCCTGTGTTCCCGCGTCGGCTCGAGCCCCTAAATTGCCTTGTAATACTTTTACAAATAATATATATTTATACTATGTTCCAGCACCCCCCCAAAAAAAATAGCCAATTTTTATAAGTGTTAATTTTTTTTTTTGTTTTTTTTTTACATTTTCCGAACCAAAATTTTACAAGGATTCCAAAAATGTATTTCATTTCCCTGTAGCTTTTGTAGTTTTCGAGATATGATTTTTTTTTTTTTTTTTTTTTTTTTTTTTTTTTTTTTTTTTTTTTTTTTTTTTTTTTTTTTTTTTTTTTTTTTTTTTTTTTTTTTTTTTTTTTTTTTTCCTTTTTCCGGTAGCTGTAGTAGTATTTTGAGATATGGATTGTGGCTCTTCTATAGGAGTCTGACCTGTATATATATATATTATATACTATATATTAATATATATATATATATATATATATATATATATTATATATATATATATTATATATATATATATATATATATATATATATATATATATAATATATATTAATATATATATATAGCCTTTATATATATATATATATTTTATTTATATATTATATATTTACTTATATTTATATATATAATATATATAATAATAACTATACTATGATATTTTACTATAACTTTAATATATATATATATATATTATATTTTTTTTTTATTATATTTTTATGTAGGTTAATAATTGGTTTAAAACCAACTTTTGGTTTAAAACTACAATCATATCTCAAAACTACAATAGAATACAGGAGTAAACAGAAATACATTGTTTGGAACCTGGTGGCGGATGTAAAAAAAAAAAAAAAAAAAAAAAAAATCATATCTCAAAAACTACAATAGCTACAGCGAAAAGGAATACATTTTTGGAAAAATTTTAGTTAGGAAAATGTAAAAAAAATAATAAAAAAATAAATATAATCATTTTTAAGTTTTTTTTTTTTTTTGGATCAGATATATATATATTATATTATTTGTAAAGGTATCACGGCCATGTAGGGGGCTCGAGACGAATTGGAACACAGGGGGGGACGTTTTCCATACCCTGTAGGGGAGGGGCGAGGAACCCCCGCGACACCCAAATATCAAAGAGCGGGGGTTCCGGAGACCCTCCCCGGATGGGGGGAATTAATCCTACCCCGTCGTTCCCCGGAAGGCCGAGAGACCGACTTCCTGCCATCGGTGCGGTGAGGACCCTGGTAATTTTTAGTTAAAAAGCAAAATTTAATAGAAAGTCTATTTATTTTAACGAGTAACCAATAAAAGGTCTCTAAATAGGCTCTCTAATCATTAATTATAAATGATTTTTTACTAAATTATTAAGAATAATTTTTTTTTATTTTATTTTTTTTACATTTCCTTTGAAAAAATTTACCAGATAAAACATTTTTTTCTTTCGCTGTAGCTATTGAGTTTTTTGAGAATATAAATTTTTTAATTTTTTTTAATTTTTTTTTTTTTACATTTTCCCAACTACAATTTTATTTACACACACAACACACACACATATATATATATAATATATATAAATATATATATATATATTATATATATATTTATATATATATATAATATATATATATAATATATATATATATATTATATATAATATATATATATATATATATATATATATATATTTGAGTGTAAGCGGGGTTCCTCCGCCCCTCCCTATGGGTATGGAAAACGTCCCCCCCTGTGTTCCCCGTCGGCTCGAGCACCCTATATTGCCTTGTAATACCTTTAAAAATAATATATACTATATTATATGTCCCCAGCACCCCCCCAAAAAAAATAGCCAATTTTATGTTTAATTTTTTTTTTTTTTTTTTTTTTTTAGCATTTTTCCCAAACCAAAATTTTACAAGGATTCCAAAAACGTATTCCTTTTCCCTTGTAAGCTTTTGTAAGTTTTCGAGATATGATTTTTTTTTTTTTTTTTTTTTTTTTTTTTTTTTTTTTTTTTTTTTACAAGTTTTCTCGGTATAAATTTTGCCAGGTACCTAGCAATGTATTTCCTTTTTTCGCGGTAGCTGTAGTAAGTTTTTGAGATATGGATTGTGGTTCTCTAGAGGCTGGCTATATATATATATATATATATATATAATATATATATATATATAATATATATATATATATACTATATATATATATATTAATATATATATTATATATATATTATATATATATATATTATATATATATATATATATTATATAAAATAATAACTTGAAAAATAATGAGGCTATTAAAATTTTGCAGGAAATTTAAAATTGATTTATAATAAAAAATTCTATAATAAATATGGAAATAGTATGTTCATTACACAAACATGAAAGTAATGAAAATTGTAAATCATGTAATTTTTTAAAAAATTATAATCAAAATTATAATCATTCTAAGTATTATTATGAAGCTTCTCATTCGCAAAATAATTATGATAAACCATTAAAATATTCATCAAGAATATATTTAGAGAAAGTTATTGATAAATATTACAAAAACAATAAAGATATAAAAAATAATTATGATAAAATATTAAATCTCAATGATGAATTAGAAGAGACATTTCAACAGGAGATAAAGAATTTCAAAAGAAAAAATTCATTTAATGTTCATTTTAAAATTTATAAATTACTACAATTATGTGGTGTCAAATGTAATATATCTGATTTTCAGAAAGTTTCTAATAAAAGAGAAATTACATTAAATGAATACAATGAAATGTGGAAGAAAATATGTAAAATTAACAAATGGGAGTTGGTTGAGTAAAAAAGGATATTTGCATTATATTTAAAATTTTAAATATAATATTTTTCCTTTTAAATTTAGCTAGTCTGAATAGTTATCATGTGAATAATCATCATCTGAATCATAATCACTTTCAAATATTGTTTTTGTTTTTATCGATCCATCAACTATCCCTATCAATGTTTTTAGAAACCTCACATAGTTAGTATATTTATTTAAAATGTCTCCTAATTCTTCGATATTTTCACTATCAAAAGTTTCTAGATCAATGATTTCTTTCAATCTATCAATGTCAATCCCATTAATTTTTGAGAGATTTTTATGCAAATTTTTAATTTATTATAGAGAAAAAAAAGATTTTGATTACTTACAAAAATCTTATATCATGATATTTTCCACCCTGATATTTCATTTGAAAATTGTTCTCGTTGAAAAGTTTAATTTGATTATCGTTTAATTTATGCACATATCTTTTTGGAAGAAATACATTAGTATTCTCATCTTCTCCTATACGTAGAGTAGCGATGATTGATGGACCATATCTTGTATCTACTTTTCTTAATTCAACAATATCATAAGGAGCATCCTTAATTAAATCTGACAATTTTGTAGTATGTGAAAAATCAGATGTATAGTTCAAAATATTTAAAAGCTCTGATTTGTTTTCCATCTATTTATTATAGAGAAAAAAAAGTTTATATTGTTATGATAAATTATCTCCATAGTTTCTTTTTATTTCAGGATCAGTATTAACAGAACTATATACTACATTTCCAAAGTCATCGCTTATAATAATTTTTTTTTATCTCTTTTTTTTTTCTTCATGTCCGTTATAATTTTGGCTGAAGCAAGCCAAGTTCCATAAATATTTGTAATCATTTTTATTCTCAATCTCATTAAACTCAACCGTCTCAAGAGGTTCATCTCCTAACATAATATTTTTATTAATAAAGTTATACCCTACAAAAACTTGAACAACATGCATTTTTACATTATTAGTATCAACGTTTGATTGAATCTGAATAACATCTCCTTCATTCAGACGAAGATCATTAACTCTGATTTTGGTAAAGAATTCATCTTGATATTTGTCTAAAGCTAAGGGATACTCATTTCCGTTAATTAACAATTTTACTGATATATGTTGATTTATATCTTGCGAGGTCAATATAACTGTATCAATGAATCCTTCATAAGGCATAACATAACCAGTTTTCTCAGAAGCACCTCCTTTCATACCGAATACGAATGGGAACTTTCCTGATTCTAATTTTGAATTTGTTTGAAAAATTATTGTTTCGTAAGCATATGTTTCTTTTTTAAAATTATTTATATTTTCACTAAGAGTTGAAATCTGTTTATTAATCGTTTTTAAGACGTTTTCAAAACCATCTTTTAACAGAACGTTATTATGCATATCAAAGAGTTGAGATTTTATTTCTTCAACAAATTTTTTAATATGATCACCTTCAGATTGTAATTCAGTTATTGATTTATTCATATTTCCTGTCTGTTTTAACATTTTATCAACCTTACTTCTTGTTTCTTTTACTAAATTATCTGTATAAATTTTTGTAGTAACATCGTTTTCTTCTCTAGGATTAGCCGCATTTGCCAGCCTTTTATTTTCGATATCAAAATTACCTTCCTCATCTAAATATTTAAATCCAATTCCTGACAGTCCTGGAGGTCCTGGAGGTCCTCGAGGTCCTCGCGATCCTGGTGGTCCACTTCTTGTTAGAGGTCCTTCACCAAAGTTATTAACACTCATTTATTTTAGAGAAAAAAGTTCTTGTAGAATTGAGTGAAAATTTAATTTCAATACGGTTACTCCGAAAAGAACGAATAAACACAAATGACCGCAAATAACTTCATTCAATTTTTGTATTTGATACGTTGAATAGACAATATCGCATTGTATATAATTTTCAAATTCAGTCGGAGGTTGAACACCGAATGAATCGAAATAATAGCATAAGTTATTACAATTCTTAAACCAACATGTCCAGTGAGTTCCTGAACCTTTAATTGAATCCAAATTTAAGATTCCAGATTCCTTTTTATTAGATTTTTTTGGAAGAGCATCTCTCATATAAATTCCTTCAAAGTTTGGAATTTTAAGTTGATTAACATATTTCATAAGATCATATTGACTCAACGCTTTCATCGGAATATTCAACTTTTGTATGGTTTTAAAAATAAACCCTCGCCAGTTTTTCGACGAGGGTATGGTTTTAAAAAAAGACCTTTTCCATTTGTTTTCTTTTTTTCCATTTGAAGGTTATGCCTTCTAGTCTCTTCTAATTGCTTTTGTGCCGTTTTTTTATCATTTACAGTTTTAGCAATAGCGCTAGCTCCACCAGCAAGAGAACCGATTGCACTTGCAGCCCCTAATAACATTGGAAGCGTTATTATAAATCCTCCATGTTTTGCCAAGGCTGTTACTTGTGATATGCTTAATTTTAAATTAAATGGTATACCTTTTAAAAATTTAGCTTTTTGAGTTAGAGTTAGGAGAAGAGATATGTTTCCCTTATCCTTTGGATTGATTCTAAATGATATAGAAGATTTTTTATTTACTGCTTTGTTTAACTTCTTTACCTGATTCGGTGTAAGATATACTTTCATATCGTTGTAAGCCATTTATTTAAGAAGAAAAAAAGTTATTATATATAAAATTTTATATATAATTTTTTCCTTTTTTTATTTTTTTATTTTAAACATATACAATAAACCATAGAGCGCATCCTTAAGGATGCGCTCTAAAATAAATAATAATAATATATTATATTTTTTTTTTTCGACGCCATGCCTCGAGGCATGGCGTCGAAATCTATATATATAATTTTTTTATTATTTTAAATATTTTTAATCAAAAGGGGGTGGTGTTTCACCATCCCCTTTAGTACTTTTTATTATTTCTATATTTTATTAGAAGTAAATTGAGTTTTTACTCTTCCACATTCTGAGCATGTACCTCTAAGCATACTACTTTTATTTGTCATAACCTTTTGAACATTTTCAGTATTTGTTATTTTTCTACAATGAATACAGTAATACCTCATTTATTTAAGAGAAAAAAATTAAAAAGCGATATTCATTTTATTTCCATCAGATTGTAGTTTCACAAGTCGATCTGATAATACTAATGCATAAGCCTTTGTAGGTTTTGATATATTTTTCTTAAAAGTTGCTCTTATTTTAATATCTGTAACTGAATTTTTTATTTTTTCAGATTGTCTACTTACATCAAATACTAGCAATGGATACAAATTTTGATATTCTATTAAACTAATAGAACAATTTTCTTTATTAAGTATATGATTAGAATAATCTGATAGCATTTTATAAGCGGTTGTATAATAATTCTCATTAAAATCAAGTCGAAGATCCATTTCTGGATATCTTTCGCTATTTAACTGAACAAAAGCGTTAGTTATATTACAATGATTAAATATACCTCTATTCATAATTTGATTATCACCATTTGTTTCTTGAAAAGCTAAAATTATAAATCGAGGTTTCTCAGATCCGGCTGTAACATTTAATCTCCAATCGAATTGTTGTTGTCCTTGATTTACTTCTATAGATTCACACTGTCTATTCAAAAAATTAATATTTAATGTAACTTTATTTTGAATATCTTTATACAGTTTTATTGAATATTCATCTGTAAGTGTTACGTGTGGGATTCTCCATACTATTCTCGATAAAATAATTTTACCATCAGGAACTTTATAAGTACCATCATCGTTTTTATCTGACGATTTTAATATAACATCATTGTCATCTTCTTTTCTTCTTAATGTAAGCTGATGTTTTATGCCATAAATTACTTTATCATAATTTTCACAAAATCCAAATATATGACTTAACGGAATAGCTACACTAAAATTCCCCGATGAGTTCTTAAATAAGTATTTGTGTCTCTCCACATATCCAGAATTATTAATTTTTGGACATACTTTATCACATTTATCAGGTGACCACATAAAATTCATACCTTCTAAATAATTGAGAGGATATGTTAAAAGTCCTTTCATAGTTGATGCTTGTCCAGGATTTGGATATTCTTCCATACTTTTATTTCCAAGTTGATATTCAACTCTTGAAAATAAATACATGATTCCGTTATTAATTAAATTTATATATAATTCTTTTCCTGATCCAGTTCCAGTTCCAGGTTGATCTTTTTCAAATGTTGATCCATCTTCTTTTTTTAAAGATCCCTCAATATAAATATAACTTCTAGAAGGTAGTAAAAATTCATCCTGATTTTGAACTGATATTCTTATATCACTAGGTGTATTTAAATCAACTCCTGTATAAGGTTCATATTCTTGATATTCAAATCTTTTAATTGAATCATCTATTTCTGATGATTCCTTCCAATTTAAATTATACTCCATTTATTATAGAGAAAAAAAAGTTTATGTTGATTTTAAATGTAATCGAATAGTTATTTCTTCTCCTCGAAGATTTAATGGTTTATGATATTGATCAGTAAGCCAAATATGAATTAAATTAACAGTTGGAATTGTTATCGGTAGATATACTACTGTATTAGGTCTCTCATTTATTTTATAACCGGGAGGAACATCGGGAAAGAAACTATACAAAATTGGTTTTTGATGTCCATTAAGATAAGAACCTTCTATAATATCACAATTAACTAAAATAGAATTTACTGGTGAAATATTAACAATGTTTTCACTTTCATGTTTTCCAATGCCTTCAATAGCATCCCTACTAAATCCTAAAAGATTTTTGAATGACTTTTCATTGAAATATATAATAAAATTAGCCTTCCTAACATGAATAATACATTTCATAGTTATGTGGTTTGCTTCAATACTGAATGCTTCTGAATGCTTATTTTTAACAAGATGTTCTTGAATGTAATTATTAATCGCTTTAATTTCATAAGCTCCTGTTGGAAATAATATTTCAAAAATTTTACTGTTATATTCATATGCAAATTTATTATTTGATTCATCAATATTTGGTACTGAATTATACGTATTTATATTTAATAACGCTATTTCATGTGTTTTATCCTTTTCTAATTTTAAAGAAGGATAAAAATTATATTTGAAATCAGATGTATTACTAGATAACACAATGCTCATTTATTATAGAGAAAAAAGTTATTTAAAGATTCTATTATATCTGTATCAAATATACCTAATCTTAACAGTTCATCATTAATAGCTTGTAACTCATTAAATACATTAGTATTACCCGATTGAATTTCTGAAAATAATATTCTATGTTTATTAACAAGCTCATTAGGATCTGAAGGTAAAAATTTAAATCCCGTACCTGAAATATCAGGTACGTCTCCTACACTAGTTCTTCGAGGAGTATCTCCAATACTGCTTCTTCTTGGTGTTCTTACTTTCTGACGTAATTCTGATTTTAATTCATCAAGCAATTTATATTCATCATATATTGGTTTAATAAACATCTTATATTTATCACCTTTATTCGATTTAGCAGTACTTCCATCATATCTAAAAAACGCTTTAGTTTGAATCATTATTTTCTTATATTTATTATAGTCATTTACGGAAACTTCTCCAGGATTTTTCAAGGTTAGAAGTTTCCATAGACCTTCAGTACCGATGTATTGGGTTTTATCAATAATTAAATTATTACCATCAATTTTAACTGTTGCGTTACCTAATTTAAAATCATCACTTCCTTCAGTCATTTTAATACCGAATGCGTTATCATATTTATTAGGATGATAAATTACTTGCATATATTTTCTTGCTATTTTTCCTAACTTTATAAAATTATATCTAGGAGAGCTAGGTGATGCTGATACTTCTTCAATAGCTAAAGGAACTTGACGCGAAGTAAGAGTCTGGTATGTTGGGTTGAGGCTTGAAAGTATAATTTTCCTTTTTGATGCGTAGTTATAATCTTCCTTAATCGGTTCAATTAATGGTTGTAGTAGTTTAATATTTTCTTGATAGATATCTTGTTCACCTAATTTTTCGTTTAAAAATCTTTTCTGAAGTTTCTTTCTAATATTTACTAAATCAGATTTTTCTTTAATATTAACATATGCCATTTATTATAGAGAAAAAAAGAAACATCAAACATCTAACATCTAAACATCAAACATCTAACATCTAAACATCTAAACATCTAACATCTTTATGAAACAGATATCCTATGTAAAACAGAACTTTAAACGATTTGATGTTAGATGTTTAGATGTTAGATGTTTAGATGTTTAGATGTTAGATGTTTGATGTTTCCGTTAAGTCTTTTTCATTTATCCAAGATGTTGTATTGTATCCTTTCCATTTAACCAATATTTTCTCTTTATTTCTTTTTAATATTTTTTCAACCTCGTATAATTCACTTTCATATTTCACCATTTCTTGTTCATAAAAACTTCCAATAATCTCTTCATCACTCATGTCTCTTATTTTATAAGTTATAGGATTTGTTTTCAATACTTCATATATAATAAATATTTCTTCTGTAAAGTTTGGAAGATAACCTTTTCTAAAATCTTTATATTTTCTGCTGATTCTTACTCTATCACCAAGGTTAAATTTTGGTTTCCTAAGTTTAGACTTAGTAGGAGGAAATAAATTTTCATACACAACTTTACTATTCTTCTCAAGAGATCCTTGTTTAGGAGTCATTTTAATACTTCTATGAGAACTTGTATTATAATTTTACTAAATTATTCTCTCTTTTCCTATCCTCTCCATTTTTCCTCTCCCCACCTCTCCTC